>PVIU01006774.1:70000-98264 GCA_004026605.1 Ondatra zibethicus
ATAATAAAATGATTTCAACCTAAATCATACCAATGCCTACAATGTCTGAACAGAAACAAGAATCTCCATTAGGCAAAAGCACCATTAAGTGATTAATCGAAATACACAATGCCGCATATAATTAAAATACTGGAACTTCATTCTGAGTGCCCAGTAGGAAGACTGTGAAAGAGAAGATAGAAATAAAGCTGTCACTAAGGTTCAGATCTCAATATTGTCTCAGATATACACGGTAGGAAAATGAGCAAAGCAGGCAGGGGTAAGCGCCACACCAGCATAGCTGAACTGGAATCTGTTGCATGTCTGATTCTGTTTCCCCACGTGCTAAGAACTATTTTTTTCATTTTCCCCTATTCTGTATTTACCTCCAAATGATGTATTATATAAAAAGCAAGCATGTCAAAGTTATAGTCACATTAGCTAAGACTCAGGGTTGACATTTAGAAAAATAGATTTTTATGGTAGGTGTTATGTCATCTTATTTCATTTTATTAGGTATGAAATAAATGCGTGGGCTACAAGAAATGCAAAGTATTTTCAATCATTCTGTATTTTACATATTAGCCACATAGCACAAAAGCAGCTTTGGGGCTGAAGTCTGAGAATGCTTTATTTTATTGTGTGTGGGGCTTCCCTAACTGTTTTGGTCTTTGTTTCTTGTGTTCTTTCTGGGACATCTTTGGCTTTCCGTTTGCAATTGGTCTCTCTTGGTCTGACCACGATTGTAGCATTTGATATTCTCTTGACTATAAGCACAAACTACAGACTCAAAGTTCTTTTAGATACAATGTGCTGGTCCTTGTGTTTCTGTGGAAACTGGTGGAGGTGAGGCTTGGGGCTCTGTTCTAGAACAGTTCCTTCGGCAACTGTTTTCAGATCGCATCATTTGGAGGCAGCTCTCTCCTTATCTAAGTTCTCCCTCTTCTTCTTCAGGTCATGAGCGCTAACAATCCTCCTGAATTCCTCCATGAAACCAACAGCAATGTGATAAGGACAAGGGAGAAAGGAAGCCAACTTCCCACTCCCACCGGGACCACAAACCCTAAAGAACGCTTTACGAATACCCAGCTGGTAAGAGGCTTACATGCATCCATCTATGAGATTTTTCATGGCCACCCTCTTCTTATATCTGCTTCCTAGACAAAGAGACTGAAACCCAGAGAGGTTTTATGGCTACCAAGTGATAGGATTGGGACCTGAAGTCTAGCAGGCTGGCTCTGAGGCTGTGGGTGTGACCTGTCATCAGCTGCTCCTGCAGCTGGGTCACGCGAATTTTGTACTAGAGCAAAGTCTCCACATCTCATTCTAGATGTTTCTCATTCCAGATGTTCAGGAGTGGCAAAGGTCCTTAAGCATTGCTGTTGTCATTGTTGAAGTAGCTCCCATTCAGAGATACAGTGGTCAGCAAATGAAAAAAAGAGATAGAAAGGAAAGGAACATGACTGCTCCCAGGTTTCTGCACCAAATGAATGGGAAAAACAAATAAAAAGGAAAAGGAGCATGAGGGCTCCTAGGTATGGAGGAGGAGGTTTGTTGTGGACCTGTGGGAGAGCACAGCTAGAGACAGGGACATCTGGGAGGGTTCAGAGTGGACATGACCCTGAGCCATGTGAGGGGAAGGGGGAAGGGAAAAAAAGAGAGGGAAAACAGGTATAGCAGTCAGGAGGTCCAAAGGTACTAAGAGGGTGGTAACCAACATGACTGGATTATATAGGGAAGAGCCTCTGGGGAAGGCCCTGGACTGGAGAAGTTTAGGGTAGGGGGTGGGGTATGCCAGCCAGGAGGCCCCTATAACAGGTAGGGACTGAGGGATGCAGGGAGAACCTGGCAGCCAGAGTCCACTTTGATATGTTAAATAAGCACCTCAGCTATTTATTCCTGGTTTGGAACCAGGAATACCATGGCACAGCATCACCTTCTCTGTTGGCCACTGGATCTCCTCTGTGGTAACTGAACAATATGAATGGCAGTTAAGCTTTAGAGCAGTGCTTCTCAACCTGTGGGTTGTGACCCCCTAGGGGCTGCATATCAGATATCCTACATATCAAATATTTACATTACAGTTCATAACAGTAGCAGAATTGCAGTTATGAAGTAGCAACAAAATAATTTCATGCCTGGGGCCACCACGGCATGAAGAATTGTGTTAAAAGGTTGTAGCATCAGGAAGGTTGAGAACCATTGCTTTAGGTTAAATGCAGGGCATTTCTAGAAAGTTATCGCTGGTCCACGAGGGAGAATGATTACCAAACGTGTTCTGAGGACATTTATTTCAGTCCCTAAACCTCTGCATGTGAACAGATTGCCTGTGCATATGTGCATGCTAACCCATCTCTGCCAGCCCTCTCCCTGAGACACAAAGGGGTGTCTGTTCAGATCACTCTGTCCTTGACTATGACCTTGGAACATAACAAGGGCTATTGCATTCAAGGGGAGTTAATGAAGATTAATTTGTCCTCGTGGGAGGAAAGGCACTTAAAGAAATTAACAACCATTTGGTCTTATGTGCTAAAAGGCTGGTAAGAGTTTTAGGTCACAGCTTTGTTCTGGTATGGATTTAACGTGCAGACGATCGATTTTAGTGACAAGCCTTTAATGTTCTAATGTGCTCACATAATTTTAGGGTAATATTCTTCAGAAAAAGTGCATGTCTGAAACCTGTTGTTACCCATACAGCAGAACCTTTGGATGACTACAAAAGGACTCTGAAAACTCTATTCCCATGACCCAGGAGAGAGTGGACAATACCAACTAAGAACTTGGAAAAATATTCATAAAAGCAGGAGACAAAACTTGGCATGTCATTTTTATACAATTAAAGACAAGGTGCTCAAACATCACTCCCAATGGTTTGGAAAGAAGGTGAAGTGATCTTCTAATCAAGGGACACCTAGAAGCATGCCAGAACAATTCAGGCAACTGCACAATGAAAGTCCAGTGTTCTCTAGATGGACTTCATCTGCTTGGGGTGGCAGGGTCCTTAGCTACTGAGGCAGTAACCCCAGAAGATGAATTCTTGCTAAGCAGCAGCTGCCTGAGTAGAAACCTATGGGCACTCACAGAAGACCCATCTTCTTCCACAGCAACAAAAGGAACGTCTTGGACAAGATTTCAAAACCAGGAAGATTCGAATTCCTTTTTGTCAAGAAGCAAGCAGATATTTTCTGCATAAAAATGCCAGAAGTTTAAATGTGTACTTTAAGTTACTTAAAAATATTTTGAGTTTCTATTGTGCCCATGTAACATCATGAGAAATACATATCTAATGATAGTGTTATTTCATAATGGCCAGATTATGGTAATATTATTCCAAACACTATTTAATTTGCATCTTTTGTACTTGGATTTAAGTTTTGGGGGAATATTTTTACTGACAAATTTTCAAAGGGCAGTTCATTAGGTGGCCTAAGAATTCCTGTAGAAAATGAACGAGCTAACAATACACTAGGAGCAACTGTCCCTGTGCTAACAAACATCCCAAGGCAGGGCGGGTGGGGGCAACTGATCAGCCAGTCAACTGATCCTGCGTCACAACCTTGGCCTTTTTCTTTGTGTCACAATTATCTGACCGGTAAAAATTATTCAGACTGAACAGGACCAGGCTCTCACTGAATTGGTTAAACTTAATGAGCACATAGCAAGACACATAAATTAACAAGGTAGAGAGAAAATAATCAAAAACGAATTAAATTAAGGTGAAGTGTTAAACAGAAATTTTGCTCTCGCACCAAATGGTCTTGTCTCAGAATGTCATAAGGAATTGTTCTGGATGTCGGGCATGTCAGGTCAGCGGCTGCGCTTAGGGGTCTTCTACATTTTAGCCCTTAGTGTGGTTGGCATTCTCTGCTGCCTGTGTACAGACCTGAGCAGTCTAAACATACAGCTTTCTCCACTTTCAACTCTGTGTGCACTGCTAAGGGAAAATGGGACTCTTCTTGGAAATGTCCGTGACGCCCAGCACACAGACCTCAGCCCTTGTATCTGCCCAGGAGCTGCTCACTCCAGGTTCATCCTGCCACCTGGCCTGGGCTCCATAGGGGGCAGATGGGTGGACCAGGCACAAAGAGCAGCGAGTGTGGGAGCAGACTGCCCTGCCACCACCAAAACATTCAAAAGATTTCTTCTACCTTTGAACTTCCCCTTGCTCCTGCCCTAGTACCAAGGTGAATTGGGTTGGTACGTTTTCCCCCTCTTTGCTCTGCCCTTTTATGATGTATCTCCTCCTCCAAGCTGCATGTGACATAACTTTTATTTTGTTGAAAGGATTGGGGATAGACAGAGGCTGGCTGGGGGCAATTAACCTGAGGTTCTATATTCTGCAAGAGATGGTTTACTGACTTTGCCATGTAGGTGTCAGAGAAGATTTTAAACAGCAATAAAAGATTGTAGTAATTCATATATGTACACGCACGTGTGCGCACACACACACACACACAAAAACACACACACACACACTACTAAATGTATGAAAGAAATCGAGATTTTTGTAGAACAGATTGGGAAGGACACTAGTGTGTCCTGAAGCTACTTCCTGACCGGGAGGGGAACCCCAGCCCCAGAACTTTCTGTAACATAGGTTCCTGTGCCCCTGATTTCCTCAGCTGACCTCTAGGATTGCGAGAATAAATGGAAGTGAAAAAAAATCAGCTGCACTTGGGATAATGTCTGGTTTGGTCAACATCCCGTAAATGCCCTCATTTTTTTTTATTACATCAGGCATTTTAACTTACAATCTATACAGCAGTTTAAAAGTTGGCTAAGGCGTCATTGCAAATGAGTGCCTATCAATAAAAACAAATGAGGAAGCTCAGAAACCAAGAGCAAAGGGTCATGAAAAGGACACGCACCAAACACACGGATGAATCCACCCACATGACGGAAGCACTAACATACTAAAACTATAACTTCTCTGGTTATAGGAGTCTGTTTGATAAGCAGAGAAGCAGATAGGTTTTCCCCTCTACCATATACAATTTGCAAAGTATTTACTTTTAAGATTCATTTATTACATGTATGCTTAAATTAAGAGGTGAAGAATGCAAATCAATTTCTCCAGCTAGGAAAAGATTTTACTTTTATTTATTTATGTGTATGTGTGTGGGTTTGTGCATGAGAAGGCAGTGCCTAATGAGACCAGGAGATGTTAGTTCCTCTGGAGCTGTAGCCCCAGGTGGCTTTGTCACCTGCCTGATGTGAGTCCTGGAACCAAACTCTGGCCCTCTGCAAGAGTAGCAAGTGTTCTTAATTGCCGAGTCTCCTCTGCAGCCCTGACAAGCATTGTTTTCATTTTTGAATCGTTTGAAAGGTTTGTATCTACTTGGTTTGATACGGTGTCTCACGATGGAATACTTGCTGACCTGGAATGTGCTGTGTTGACCTGGCTAACCTGGAGCTCACAGGCCTCTGCCTCCTGGATGCTGGGATGCTGGGAGCAGGCAATGTGCCACCATGCAAGGTGCAATTTCTCCAATTTTCACAAAAGGTCAGAAAGTGTTAAAAGTGGCAGAGTTGGAGGACAGAGCAGTAGCTGTCACGGGTTTGAGTGAGGATGGGGGCGGGTTGGTGTGTGATGGAGGGTTGCCTTTCTGCTTAGTTCTTGAGACAGAATCTTACAATGTAGTCCACTCTGGTCTGAAATCATGATCCTCCTGCCTCTGTCTCCTCATTGCTGGGGTCAGAGATCGAGATCGCCACCTTTTCACCTGGCTTTGGAATAGTTCTTTATCTCGATTGGAGTGGTAGTTGTATGACTCTACATATGCCAAAAACATGAAGTTAAAAAAAATCAGAAATAGTCTTCAGATGAATTAGTGACACTGTCATAAAAAATACCATTGCATCCATTGCATAGCTGGCTTTTTTTTCTTTTTTTAAAGATTTACTTATTTATTATGTATACAGTGTTCTGCCTGCATGTATGCCTGCTCACCAGAAGAGGGCACCACATCTCATTATAGACGGTTGTGAGCCACCATGTAGTTGCTGGGACTAACCCCCCAAGCCATCTTTCCAGCCCTCCTGACTTGTGTTTTTAATCATAAGTACTTATACTTCCTTTTGGCACCCAACTTAAAAACAAACAAACAAACAAACAAAAAAACCAAAACTTCAACCAGACCATGCCATAGCCTTTAGCTCTATAATCTAATCATAAAGTTTGTCATTGTCACTTCTTTCCCAGCTTCCAGATGTCCTCTCCAGCTCTCACTCATTTGCTCTCTCCCTCCGAGAGGATGCTTTCATTTCAATGCCAGGTTTCCGTGGCATTCGGCACTATGCGGGGGTCACTGGGGGAAGGTCTTAGCTATGTACAGTGACCTCCCCTTCTGACTGTCTCTGTGTTGTCAGTGGCTCTGTGGCTGACATGTGAATTCTCCAGGGCTGAGTGTATCTGAGCTTATCAGACTTGCTCTGCTTACACAGCTAAAATTGAGTTGTTTTCATTCCCTCGCAGAGGTAAGAGTCACTCTAGATTTTAAAGAGATTTTATTCAAGTGTATGTGTGCCATGTGTGTGCCAGGGCCCTCAGATGCCAGAGTGGGCCTTACGGGTAAGCTGCCTGAAGTGGGTGCTGGGCATTGAACAAGGATCATCTGCAAGAGCAGAGAATGCTCCTTTTCTTTGCTTTGTCTTCTTCATCCCCCTTCCCCTTCTTCCTCTTCTGATTCTGATTCTTCTAATCAAAATTTATTCTAATTTCGTCTTATCTGGAGCTCAGTAGTGGACCAGGCTGGCCCTGAACTCACAGATGTGCCTGCTTCTGCCTGCTGAGTGCTGGGATTATAGGGGTGCACCACCACGCCCAACAGCAAGTGCTTATAATTGGTGAGCCCATTTCTCCAGGCCCACTCTGGACACTATAACCCTCATCATAGGGTCACCCACACTGCTTCAAGCAGCAGTGTCTGCTTAGGACAGTGCACCGACGCTGGGGACACGAGAACTCACCTTTCACTTGCACAAAGTCCAGCTGGTGAATGGATTGCAGCAGGGGGCTGTTGTCCAGGCTCAAGTCAAAGTCCGTGGTCATCCTGGGGGTGAGTGTGCCTTTTCCCCACTGGTCCTCAGTCAAGTGGACTCGCCTGATGAGGGCGTCTGAAATCTAACCACATCAGAGACCACAGCGTAAGAAACAACATCACATTCAAACCCCAGTGCTGCTCCTGGACTCCGTAAGCATTGCCACCAAATGGCAAGGACTTAAAGCTCTGCCCACAGTTTCTGAAGCAAATCTGAACATCTTTGTTGAGTTAGAAGGAGGGGCCACTGTAAATAATTAGGACCTTCAACTGGTGAGTAGGTGTGCCTGGAATACACCCATGGTGTAGGAGGTCCTTCTGTTTATATGTTGCTTTCGTTGATTAATCAATAAAGAAACTGCTTGGCCTGACAGGTCAGAACTTAAGTAGGCAGAGAAGACAGAACTAAATTCTGGGAGAAAGAAAGCAGAGTGAGAGAGCCACCATGGAGCTGCCAGAGACAGACATGCCGAATCTTTCCTGGTAAGCCACTGCCACGTGGTAATATACAGATTAACAGAAATGGGTTAAATCAAGATGTGAGAGTTAGCCAATAAGAGGCTAGAGATAATGGGCCAGGCAGTGATTTAATTAATACAATTTCTGTGTGATTATTTTGGGGCTAAGCTAGCTGGGCAGCTGGGACAAACAAAGGGCCACCCTCCTCCTACACACCCATGCATTTATTACTGAGCTTCCAAATGCGGACAGCGCTGAAGAAAATGAGACACTGGAAGTCAGTTTGTTCTATAGGCTCAAAGGCTCCATCCACCCTTTCATACTAAGGTGTGGGCAGCCAGACAAGATTCGGGAATGAGGTATGCAAGTCAGAGAGGCTGCTACACATCCTCTTCCACCCTAAGTGAGTCATCTTCGTGGGACTCCCACTTGATTCCTTGGAAGAGACCTCTTCCCTTTCTTACCCCAGCCCCATCTGTCACTCTTGGCTGTCCGCAGAACACGAACTGGAGGAGATCTGCATGCCCTAGCTTAGTTAAGAAGCTCCTTGTCGTTGGTACCAAAAACGTAACTAAACCCTAGCTTACACCATAGCACTTATAATTGACAATGAAAAAAAAAGCCCAAACCAAAACAACCCCTCTAGTACCATTGGAAAAAATAATAGGTTTACTGAGCAGGAGGAGGGAGCAGGAACTGTGCACACAAGGACTTCTGCTGGCAAAACTGTTAGGGAGAGGGCCCTATTCTCAGGCAAGGCAATAGTCTCTTCTTTGGAAGAAATGACAGGGTTAAGCGCAAGAACTAAAGCACACACCAGCCCATGCACTTCTCAGTCTTGTAGCATAGGATGCCAGAGACTTCCAGGAAGTCAGTGTTCTGAAACAGGCTCTCCTACACTTACTGAGTATACAGGTAGGTTCTGCTATTGAGGGACACATGCAAGCCAGGCTGCCGGGATGTCCCATCTGTGTGTCCTCCACTCAGTGCTAGGGTGCATCTGAACCAGGAGGAAGAACTAGTAAACACTGACCTGCAGAAAGCCACTGGGATCGTTCTCCTTAATCACTTCCAAGCAGTACTCCATGAGGCCCGTGGTCTGGCGCAGTTTTACCGTGCAGTGTGAGATCTGGTCCCGAACCACCTGGGGTTGGTGAGGAAACAGAGAGGTAGGTGCCAAATGGCAGAGGGTAGCAGGGAGGCACCCTGGGACTTCGGGACTTCGGACAACTCCCTCAAAGCAGAATCCAAGAGCATCCTGGAAGTGGACCTAAATGGATGAGATTTCTTTGTGCCACTCTGCATGGACAATGGCTCTGGAGGACAGCCGGGAGGGTCTTTATAGAAACGGCTAACAACAGGATGCTTCAGGAAAGATTATGGAAGTCAGAATACTGTCGAAGAACCCTGATGACTCTGCTGCATTAAGGTCTTGCACAGGGCCCTGCTGACATTCTTCTCTGTGGAAGCTGACCCTCCCGTGAGCTTTACTTTGGGTGAAGGCATGAGCTGTCTGTAAGAGAGTGATGGCTTCCCCATGGGCAGCTGCATGGCTACTGGCAGCGCTCTCCCTCTTCCCTGGTCTGCTAACTCTTCTACCGGGTTTCAACACCTGAACCCCAAGGGCATTCATCAGAGCCTTTTCTAGAGTGGATGGGAGAGCGGCCGAAGGCGGGGGTGGAGCCTGGACAGCATCGTGATAGGAACAAGTGAGTTAGAGAAAAACCACACATGCAGGTCAGAGTCCAGATGTCATTGGAGAGCACCTTTCAGGTTGGCCCTGATGGCTGACCTGTGAGTCTGCGTTAGCCTGCGCGGACTTTTCTCAGCGTGCATGCTGCCTCCAGGTTGTTCTTTACCCAGACACAAAGCATGAGGTTCCCCTTTGTGACCTTTGCACAGTGACCTGAATCCCGAGAGGCATTTGGAAAAGGGAATAAAAGCTCAGATTTCCCACGAACCTTAGACATTTGCTTCTTTGATATTTAGACAACTTTGCCAAAGCCCCAACATTTCAGTAGTTTGGATTTTATGTACAATATGAAAAATGTTAATAGGTTTTAAAGACTTTTCCTTTCTTCTTTTCATTGTTGGTTACCAGCTCACTTTTCACTAAGGATTATTACACCTATTTCCCAAGAGTCAGGAAAAAGTTGAAAACCATCTCAGTCACCTGATGTAGAAATCTAATATGCTTTGATATTTCCTTTTAGCTCTTCTCTGGAACCAGACTTATTTAGAGATGCGATCTCAGCATTTGACATTTTACCTCCCCACACTCAGTACAGCCTCATGGGAACTGTCCATGTTGCTTCCACCGGCAAATGCTATTGGATGTGTAAATAGCCCAGTTAGTGGCTAATAGCAGTTATTCCTATTCCTGTCACAGGGCATTTAGTGCCGTCATACTTTTCTATCAGCCTGTTTGCTCACTCCTGGCTTTCATTCTTGTACTGTGATGATTTTGTTGCATGCATGTACTGAAATAAGGACACCAGCCAATGCTCTACAATTCCCTGTCTGCTTTCAGACTTCCCTTCTTTGGGAGGTTGATTCAGGGCTCGTGGCTGTTTGAGGGTGGGGCTCTTTGCCCACTCCCAAGAAGTTCATTGTTCTGCCAAAGAGCTGGTGATTCTACAGGCGTGCAGAACAGGGATGGGCTCCTCAGCTGCCTCTCCCTAGGACTGATTGGGCTCATCTTGTTACATTTTCATCAGCCAGCCCACCAATCAGAACAGTAATGAAAATCACTGCCCAAAATGAAGTCAGTGTTCTCAGGACAGTGTTTCTTGGGTGTACTGTTACTGACTTCTGGTTTCTGATCTGAGATAGTCTACCTTATGGAGATCAGCCAAATGATTAGATCTTTTAAGAGATATAGTCACTTTGTAAGATCTAAAAATCTTCTTAATTTTTTATTAAAATCTTTGCACGTATGTGCACACGTTCGTGTGTGCACCTGTGCATACGGAGGCCACGAGCTGATGTCAGATGTCTTCCGTGACTACCCTCTACCTTATACATTGAGGCAGGATCTCTCAGAGATCACCAACTCAGATAGTCTAGCTAGCTTGCTCTAGGGAATCCCGCTACCTGCCTCCCAAGTTGCTACCATTAGAAGTCAACCACACACCCAGCCAACAATTTTGTGGGTGTTGGGGACCTGAACTCTGGTCTTCACACTTGCACATCAAAGTACTTTACCCAGTAAGTCATTTCCTCAGCCCCAGTGATGAGTATAGATTTCCTCGCTGGCCAAGTCTTTTCTGGGATCTTTTACTTATTAGCTTTCTGGCCAGGCTGTTCTTCCCACTTTTTATTGTTCTGTACTTTTGTTCTGGTTGTTTTGTTGAAGTTGGTTCCTAGGAAGCAAGGCTTGTCTTTTTTTCTTCTTCTTTGAGTTACACATTTTTGGACTTTGGTGCTGGTGCCCCAGAGAACCATTCGGCACTGTGTTTTGAGCTGGCAGGAGTCAAGTCCCTTTCCTTGGGTAATGTGCTAGTCACAGGAGTGACACAAAAGGTCCTGGGTGAATGTCCCCCCCCCAACACCCTGCTTTCATCTACACTGGAGCCTAACCCAGTTCCCACGGGACAGTGGATTGGTCTGGAGTCCATGATTCCAGGGAACGCTTTGAGAATTTATCAGAAGGGCGGTGGTCTCTGCAGGATAACGGATACCCATTGATCATCTGGACAGTTTTATTTGGGTAAGTGGCAAAAGTAATGAGGGTTATGCCTTGGGTCAGGACATGACACCAGCCCCTATTTGGAAAAGGACAGTGTGAAAAGGACCTTTTGTTTCCTGAACCCTCGGGCTTTTTCAGTAACAGAGAGCCACCCAGGAGAGTGTATATACACACAGGTAGAAATTGTTCTAACCATGCTCCATCTCCATTTATGACAGGCCAACTGCTTCCTCCCACCAGCCCATGTGGCATAGCCCACAGTGAGGTTTGGTGTTATTGTAAAGGACTTCACTCTTTTGCCAACTTTGAACAAGACTAAGTCCCCACTCCTGACTTCCATTACCTCTCCATTTTTCACGTGTCTTTATTTTTTTTCTCTTTATTCTTACAAATAGCTTTAAATCACACTCCCCTCATGGATGCTGAAGTGTTGTCACTTACAGATCACCAGTCTGAGTAAATGATAATATTATTTGCCCTATTTCACTTTTTAAATGTAATCTATTACTTTCTATTACTGTTTAACGCCCACCCCCCACCCCCAGCATACCGTAATCTCTTAGTGGTTCTTACTTGTTCTGTTCCATCTAAGGCACATAAACTTTCAAGAGTCAAACCTGCAGGGTTTGCTTACCATTGTTTTCTCTGCTTGGTGGGGGGGAGTTTCTGTACCCAGCAACTGATGATGCCCTGAACGGCCTCCCTGGGAGTTACAGGTGATGAGCTCTGGTTTCATTTCTTTGATTAAACAGAGAATTCTCCCCACCCCCCACCCCAGTAGAATATCATTTACTATTTTATTCTTTAAAGAATAATGCATTCTCAAAAGCCTGGAGAAACTTAATTAAGGACGACTGCTGTACACCATCTTTCTCCCACAGTTTCAGGCAAATGTTTTCTCCCCATCACCAATCCCACACTCTGTAGGAATGTTTGAATTTACCTGACAGCGGTTTTTACAAAGACAAGTCTGTAGCTCTGAGTTTTTATTTAAGAGAAGAATCATTTAGTTCTATTAAACAAGTAAAACACTCACCTGTTTTTAAGGGGAGCATAGGGTTTTAACAGCAGAGCTGTGAGCTTTCTATTCTAAAGTGTGAATGCCGCCAGCGTTCTTCCCAATAAACACTGAGTGCAATCTGCGTAACTTGGTGTTGGTGCATAGAAGATTGTATCCTAGCAGAGAGAGGTTAATAGAGGAAGAAGCCCAAGCCCTGGGAAGAGAAGAATTTGGTGGCATTGTGTCCATTCAGGAGAACACATACCATGGGTGGCAACTGCACCAGAGTGCTATAACATGGAGCATTGGCCCAGAGCTGCAGAGGGTGAGTCTGTCATCTCCACGGAGTGAGCCAAGTGCCTTCTAGAGGAAGGAGGCTCACTCCTATCTGGGCAAAGGGCATCAAAGGCAACCTGAGATTGCCCTTCACTGGCATTTGCCAGAGTGGGTTGGGATATTCAGAAATGTGTTCCATGTTTGTAGAGGGACCCTGGCTGTGTGGGCATCCTCATGATTCTGTGGGGACACTGGGATCTCTATCTACATAGACCTTTTCAGCTTTTTTCATCTATGGTGGGAAGCAGAGGACCAAAGAACTTGCCTTCCACTCTGGAAGGAATTCTGCATTAGTGGCAGGCTGACATCAGTGACACTTGTGATCACATTATTCGAGTTGACCCCTCTCGACTTGGGCAGGTCAAGCCTTCGAATTGTTCCAGGTGCTTAGTTTTTACACAGACCTCATCCTGGCATCCGGCCTAATTCCCTGCATTCCCTTTGTTGCATTGCCACACTGGACTGGTGCTTGGCTGCGCTGCATGGCCTCGCCTTGCTGGCAGTGTCTGTGACTAATTACTTAAGTACTTCCTCGTGAATGTGATTATATTTCTCTTCTTTCTCCATTCCTTAATCAAAGCATCCTCTGTCTGCTGGGAAACAATGGGCAGACAGCCTGATTTAGCAGTTTTATAAGCCAATGGTACACGTGGTGGAGATTTCCCTGTGTAGGGGTGTGGCCATATAATGAATCCTTTTTTTAAAAAATAATGGGAACAACAAATACCATGATGGAAATACTGGAAATTCTCCAGAAGAAAGCATGCTACATATAACCATGGTGGACATATGGAGGCCCTTCACGAATAGTGAGTTCTATAGTCTAATAATTTTTCCCTTTAGAGCCTCGCTGCATAGTGCTTTGGTATGTCAGATTCACCAACTATACACACACGTTAAAGATTAGATACCCCCACCCCCCAATAACTGTGAACAACCATGTTTATTGCTTCCAAGGGATCTTACTGTTGGAAGGTAACAAGAAGATATATATCATCATGTACTATTAAACTTGAATCATTCTAAAATGCCAGAGAGAGAGAGAGAGAGAGAGAGAGAGAAACATATTTAAGATGCTTTTAGAATGAATTCAAGTTTTGAAAGTATTTTAGTAAAATTAACTCCCAGGTAGTACTTTAAACTTCTCCCAAAAAAGGGAAAATATTTCCTTTTTGTAAAATAAAAAAGCACAGATCTCATTAATGGCATACTTTAATGTTGTCACAAATTCCCTGTGAGGGTGTCAGGAATAGAGGGGACAGTTTGGGAGCCTTACTGAGAAAAGACAGAACCTGGGAAGGACGGCAACTTAGCATCTGGCTTCCTCTGTTGGTCATCAGGACATTGCCCAACTAATTCCACACATGAACTAGAAATATTTCTTGGAGTTCACAGAGAATTCTCTCTCATGTTTCTCTGCATTTGCTTCAGTTGACCCCTTCCTGAAAACAGATAAACAGCTCCTTGCACTTTTTCAAACCACAGGATAGCGCTAACTTCAGTTCACATTTCAAACCACAGGATGGCGCTAACTTCAATTCACCTTTCAAATGGGCCCCAGGTATGGCTGGCTGCATCTGCCTCTCTCTCATCCAAGCCTTTCTGCTTTTTGTTTTTCATAAAACATTTTAAATGTCCCAGTGAAATTAGTAAAATATCTCATAGAATGATCAGTTATGACCACGGGCCACTTAAAAAAAAAAAAAAGAAAAAATCCCATGTGTTCAAAGAGAATAATGGTATGTGGTTAATTCTGTCTGTGAACAGTATATATGTAAAATAGTTCTTAGAAACACTTTCTTCAGTATGATGAATGAGATCATAATTCCATTTATTCTTTCAGTAACAGAGGCAAAAGTTGAAACTTTGGCACTGTGCTAAGTCCTTAATGGTGCTCCATACTGAACACAGCCTTAAGCGCTTCAATGTCTCATACTGAGTATTTATAGAGTATTCAGACTTCTCTTATTGAGTACTGTAATACATGATGTACCATAGCCCGCGAGGGGAGAATAGTACACTTTCTTTCTAGCTCACACAGAGAGAAAAGAAACTGAGCCACAGAATTCCCCAAAGTTAGAGACACAGTGACAAGTGTGACTTCTCACCCAATCCGGTCCATAACAACAGAATCTAGGCTTTTCCCCACCCAACTCCATCTTGTCTCACTAGAACCCTTTCATCTCTTCAGGCCGGCAGTGCTCTCAGAGAAGGGCAGTGCTCTCAGAGTGCTAAGACCCTAAATAGACGCTGGCTTCCCAGCATCCTATGCCTTTTGAATTGCACACGTGTGTGCGCGCACACACACACACAGAGTGCACACATGCACGCTTACATTCATGCACGCACACACACATGCACACACACGTGCACACACATGCAGGCGTGCATGCACACATGTGCGCGCACACACCACCTCTTTGTCAGCCAAGAACAGCCCTTGGATACTGATGAACATGAGATTACTGCCGCGCAAACAACAAAGAAGGAAGTGCTGTGCTCGGTGAGGTTGTCCTTAAATGGCCAGTCTTTCCTCACAAGTCTCAGCATCGACAAAAACAACAAGAAAGGGAACAGGCAAGGACAAAAGAAGAGCTGTGGAGGCTGGTGTCAGTAGCTATGGCAGCAGTGGCACTGGTGGCTGGCTTTAGAAGTGGCAACAGATACAGTTGGCTGAAAATGACAGAGATGATTGTAGAGACAGCAGACAGAACAGCTTTGCCGCCGAGGGCAACGATCGGCCACCTGTCCCTTTTCATCGTCCTCTAAAGTCTGAGCAGGGTAAAATGAGGGCATCAGTGTCCTCTGCCCAGTAGCCCCGTGGCATCTGTGTGGCCTGCAGCACAGCCCTCCTTGACAAGTGCTGTCATGGGGAAGATGAGGACAGCAGGCAGCAGGAGGGCATGGGGGCCCCAGGGTGTGGTAGACACCATTCCTGGGCATCTGCTGCAAACAACTCACTGCACAGGCCATGAGTGATATTCTCATCCCATCCTGCAGAGACAGCACCGGGTAAGGGGCACGGGGGCCTGCGATGTCATCTGCTATTTGCCCACGTGATGTGGACCAATGACTGTCCCAGTCCTTGATTTCCTCTTCCGTAGAGATTGCTGGCCTCTGTTTCTCCCACACAGTGTGGCTATTGTCACCTCTGCAGTGACTACACAGCATCACACACTGCTCACTGTGCTTGCTGCTATGGTGCCGGTGTTTGCAATGTTTGATAAAAAGAGACTCCATTGAGGAAAAGTTGAACTTTTACAGCGAGGTACTGAACCACTTGCCCTAGTTCTCAGCAGGGCAACTCAGCTGCCCAGCTCATACTCCAAAGGCAGCCACAGCTTTCGTCTACTCATCTCTGTGTGGGTTGGATGGCATTTTGAAGCAAGGTCTAGAGATGCAGGCTGTGAGCACAGCTATTGTAACAGGAAGGTCGCTTGTTTGTCCCAGCTGCCCAGAACCGAAATAATCACACAGAAACTGTATTAATTAAATCACTGCTTGGCCCATTAGCTCTAGCTTCTTATTGGCTAATTTTTACATCTTAATTTTACCCATTTCTATTCAACACGAGGTTATGGTTTACCAGCTAAAATTCCAGCATGTCTGACTCTGGCAGCTCCATGGTGTCTCACTCTCTGACTCTGTTCTTCTTCCTCCCAGCATCCAGTTATATCTTCCCTGCCTACCTAAGCTCTGCCCTATCAACAGGCCAAGACAGTTCCTTTATTAACCAATGAAAGCAACACATAGACAGAAGGACCTCCTACACCAAACTATTCTACAAGCTGAGGCAGAAGGGTCACAAGTTCAAGGCCTGCTTACACTAGAGTATGTTCAAAGCCAGCCCAGGCAATTCAATAAGACTCTATCTCAAAATTTTAAAAGGAGGGAGTGTGGGCAGTGTAGGTCAGTGGTAGAGTGCTTGCTTAGTGTGTGAGGGCTTAAATTCAGTCCTTAATAACACATACACGCAATCCCCAAAAATGCACAGGATATTCTGAGGATTGCTATGAAAGTAGATTTCTGCATTCTTATAGGAAGGCTACGATGACAGTCATTTAGTGATATCAGAGTGGGGGATGGCAACAGAAATTCTCCATCAGTATTGAGGATTGGCAAGATCACCATCATCTTTCCCTGGCAACTTTCCTCCTACATGCAGGAATGCAGTGATCATTAACACACACCCACAGAGTAGGCAGCTATGATGCCAGATCCCCCACAAGGTGCTCTGTGACTGTTAGAGTTGTCAGTGGTCTGTCTTTACAATGTCTATGGTACTAACCAGTTCTGGCCCAGAAGCCTGCTGTTCTGTTGATGGAAGTTTCTGTCCTACTCAGTCCCACAGCCATTCAGAACCAAATAAAACATAGAGGCTTACATTAATTATAAACTGCTTGGCCTATTGTTCAGGCTTATTACTAACTATCTCTTACAACTTAAATTAACCCATAATTCTTATCTATGTTTAACCATGTGGCTTGGTACCTTTTCTCAGTAATGCATTCTCATCTTGCTTCCTCCGCATCTGGATGGTGACTGCATCTCTGCCTTTCCTCTTTCCAGAATTCTCTTAGTCTGGTCACCCAGCCTATACTTCCTGCCTGGCTACTGGTCAATCAGTGTTTTGTTAAACTAATACGAGTGACAAATCTTTACAGTATACAAGAGCATTCTCCCACAGCACTGTTTACTTGTGCTGGAGTCTTCCATGAGTGATGCTCCCTGCACCCATAGGGTCAAGGCTCACCCTGAGTCACTGCCATGCCCCTCCCTCCTGTGTAGTCCTGTTCAGCAACCTAACCCTCACAGACACACATTAGTGACTGGCTGGCTGAGGAGGTCTCTGGATGGAGCTCTACCAGGAGCAGGGGAGCGTTTGTTCAGATTCTGGGCTCTGTGGTTCCTTGACTTCTTGGGGCCAGCTCTTAATTCATGTTGTTATCATTCCTTCCTTTCTAGAGTATGAATAGCAGTGACAGTGACCTTATAGAGCTGCTGTGGAAATTACTGAGGCGATCCCTAGCATATAGCTTCTATACTGTCGCTGTAAAGAATGTTTCTCCAGACTTTCATTATTGCTAGGATCAAAGGCAGGGTCTGCTTACCAAGGAGGCTCATCAATGCTTCTGTGAGGGTAGTTGCAGAATAATATTTCACAGCAGGCTGAGATTTTTACTTCAGATAAAAGTGATTCTTTAAAAAAAATATTCAGATCTAACCTTACTCGAGAGAAATGTTTATCAAGTCAAACCGTTTTCCAAGTGTTAGGTGAGCCTGTGAGATAGATGCTCACACAATAATACTTGCAGAACAGTTGGGAGAAAGCACAGTGTGTCTATGACTTCCTGAGGTTCCTCTCACATTTAAGGAACTAGTACACATGCTGCCATGAGTCACAGCTCAGTGTCCCTTTTAAGGAATTCACAAGCTAATAACTAGACACCAGAAGAGTAGACGATGCTCAGCACACAAGCGTTGACCTGGAGAGGGGCATGCAGGAGGTACTCCATCACCTAGGACTCCGTAGACTGCCATGCATGGGCCACAGAAGGTGCACCCCTGGGCAAACCAAGCCTTGTTCCCTTCAGCGTCTGTTCGAAGGTTCCTTGTGGAAGGGGTTTTCTCTGGCATCCCTTAGGAGCTTGAGTCCTGAGATGAACATGGGGGAGGCTTCTCACTTGACCCGCCATCAGGGATGTGTATGGCTGCTCTTAAATGAGCATCGGGATTGCCAGACTTGGTTTGCTACCCAAACCCACAGGCTCTTTCACACCAGCACCCTGGGACTCCTCTCTTTCCCCATCCCAAACTTGGTTTTATATGCTGATGTCAAGACCTGCGACTCTCTTTACCTAGGAATCTGGCTCCTTGATTACATGGTGCTGTTGCTATCTGCAAAAGTATACCATTGGCAAGCACAAGCTGGAGGTCAGGCGCTCACTAGCCCTTCCTGTTTGGATGGACCTTGTCACAGCACAGCGTGCTGCTTGCCCCAGGATTCTCTCCAGTGTCCCCTGAGTGACAATTCAAGTCAGAAGGCAGGGGAGAAAGGTTTTCATTCCCACCACACTGCTGCTGACTTTGGCTAGAGAAGCAGCATCTATGTATCTCTGAATACACTTTGAGGAGCTGCAGATGGCAAGAGGGGGAGGGGGCCTTAGAGAAGCAGGCTACGGTTGGGGGTCTTGACACTGTGTTCATCTCTTCTTCACTGTTGAAACTTCTGTGGCTCACTTTCTGGAATCTGATTTTAGAAATACAATTTCTCTTGTTCTTAAAGGTCTGGTTAGTTAACTGACCTACTGGGTGATACTTGTCATTGGGCCACTGACCCACCACTAGGTCCCCTAAAGTGGCCCATGCTTCTCCTGACACCAACCCTTACAGACAGCCTTGATTGGAGCCTGCTTCTTCTACTTTAACCCCAGGCTGTCACTGGACACCCTTCTCCTCTTCACCAGGCCTGAGGTTTGTTGGCCACATATGTGGTCCTCATCTGACTGCTCAACACTATACTTCGTTCTACTCCCTCTCCCTATCTTGTTGCCAATGGATGACAGGCAGGTTATCACACGTCTCTAAGACCAGTACTGTCAGTGGGACCCCAGGCTCATAATGCATTGATTTTACTATGCAGTGGCCAAAGTCTATATTGAAAAGTTTATAAACAAACTTTATTTTATAAATTATATATTCAGTTTACCTACTCAAGAACACATTGGTGCCTGTGTGTGGCCACTCTTACCTAAGCTTTCAATCCTGTTCCTAGGATTCACTATCCCCTCTTCTGCCTTTAGAAGAACTAGCCTATGATATATTTTTCTTGGATGCCCTGATTAGCATTCTCCCCTCCTAGAAGAATAGAATGAATTCAGAGATTTTTATTCATCTTGTTATTTCTATGCCCAGAGCAGTTCCTGGCCCAGAGAAGTAACCCAGCAAATTTTAGTTAAGAAACAGGAAGAGTGAATGGATACTGAAGGGACATGCCTGCTCCTGTCTGGCCAGACCACACAGCTGAGGCATGGCATCCTCCTGTGCCTGCCCACTGTTGCCCTGGGAGGTTGGACTGTCGTCCCCACTGTCCCAAGGTGTCACTCACCTTCAGCTTGTGCTCATGCTCCTTGTTGACGCGGGCCAACAGCTGAGCCTTCCTTCGGTTTAGGGCATCAATGAGAGCATCGCACTGGGCAACCAGGCAGGCCTCAAACTCCACACTGTTTTCCTGAAGAAGAAAGCACCATTCTCAAGCGCATGTATGGGGAGCTTGGGTAGTCATAGAAACCAGAGCACCCCAGTCCTTCCTACTGAAGAGATGGGAAGGAACTCTGTCCATAAAGCACACTGAGTACTTACAAATTACTGGTAAGCGATTCTGTAGTGTGAGCGTTTTGCTTTAAGTTTGCGCGGAAAGGGGTAGGTATTTATTACTTTCATTCTTTTTTTCCATTTATTTTTTTTTATTTTTCCATTCAAAAATTACTTTCATTCTTATAAAAAGAAATCATCTCTCCAGCTTGAATTATAATAAGTACAGTGAAGCATTGGGTGTAGGGTGGTACACAGTCCTTTGATGGGTACATGTGCTCAGCTCCGCAGGCTGGAAAATGGTTTCTCGGAGGAAGAGGGTAGAGTCAGGACAGGAGAGAGACGGGGTTACTAAATCTCACTGAAGAAAGAAGAGGGGATGACAAAGGTCCCCCACATTAAACAGTGATCCAATGCTGTCATCAATGGCAGCATAAGGTCTAATGACAATGGGCAAAAGCAGTTGTCCCTGCATGAAGATCCCAGGTGTCCACGGGGATGTTCCCAGCTAGGTACTTGGGCAGCAGAGGAGAAGGTGCCTGAACTAGCCTTGTCCCATAGTCACACTGATGAATATCTTGATCATCACCATAGAAATTTTGTCCGATGGATGGAGATAGAGACAGAGACCCACATTCACATCAGAGTAATGGACTGAGCTCCCAAGGTCCAGTCGAAGAGCAGAAGGTGGGAGAAGATGAGCAAGGAAGTCAGGACCGCGAAGGGGCTGGTCCACCCACTGAGACAGTGTGCCTGATCTAATGGGAGCTCACCAAATCCAGCTGGACCAGGACTGAATGAGCACATGATCAAACCAGAATCTCTGAATGTGGCTGCCAATGGGGGCTGACTGAGAAGCCAATGATAATGGCACTAGGACCTATCTCTTCTGCATGTATTGGCTTTTTAGGAACCTAGTCTATATGGATGCACACCTTCCCAGGCCGGGATGGAGGGGGGAGGGCCTTGGGCTTCCCACAGGGCAGGGTACCCTGCCCCCTCTTAAGGAAGCAGGGGGAAGGAGGAGGGGTAGTAGGGGAGTGGGAGGGGACTGGGAGAGGGGAGGAAGTATAAATTTTTGAATGAAAAATAAAAGAATATGAAAAAATAAAAATAAATAAAAATAAAAATCATGAATTGATATTGAACTTTCACAAATGCTTTTTAGTATATATACATAGTGAATATTTATTGATTGGCTGACATATTTGTGATGGCCAAACTATGTATCCTGATGATAAATCTAAGTGTTACCATAAAAAAAAAAAGAAAGGTAACAGCGGAGAACAATTCATATTGGTAACAGCATTTTCTTGTTCCAAACTCAGACAGGACACAGTAGCTTGCTGAGGACAGGGAGCAACACAGAAAATGAAGGAAGTGTGGGCCCATGGTATTCAAACTGAATCCTGGCTATAACTTTTTTTTCCTTAACTTTAACCATGCAGTTCTTTCAATTAGCAATTCTGAATTATGGGCGTATATTAAAGGCCTCTGATACTTAATTCAGCAACTTTCTTCAAAGACGGTCTTTGTCTGAAGCCACATTAGAAGGAGCAGCAGTTCCTATGGACGCAATTTTGGCTCTGCTGGCAATGGTCTTTGAATTCTGAGATAGTCCTTGAAGACTCATTTAAGGACTTGCTGTGCCCTGTGTAGAGTGATGGTGGGGGTGGGGGTGGGAGGGAGCCTTCCCTTGAAGACTCTGCTACTGTTTTCTTATGGAAAGAACACTCTGCTCCGACAGAAAGGCAAGGCGGGGGCAAGCCTGGGGCTGCACCGTTTGTGCCAGCGACAGCAAAGAAAGGGCTGATTGATAAACACTGTTGCTTTGGAAAACAGAAGGAAGTGTACAAAACTGCTAGGGAACCAACAGTTTTAACACTGGCACGCATACAAAAAAAAAAAAAAAAAAAGGCAACGGAACCAGTGTGTGGTGCTTTGAGAGCTGGATTACATTAAAAATCCACGGGTTAGTCACTCAGTAGCCAGTTCACTGGAGGGCGGAGTAAAGGTTATTTCCGGGAGGCAAACCTCAAAACGTGTAAGAATAGTAAACCATGCAGAAGATCATTATTTTGGCATCTCATATGTTCTATGATTTCTCCCTTTCGGCCCTAGCGAAAAACATATGCATTCTCAAATGCTCGCTGACCTGCTGGTCACCACGTCCAGATAAGGCAATTGAACCTGTAGCCTTAGCCAGGGGACTAAGGCTAGAAAATGTCCAAGTGTCTGAGATGAAAAAGAAACATTATGATGGAACAGGGAGAAAGGAAAGAAGAGAGAGGGAGAAGGGAGGGAGAGAGAAGGAAGAAGGCGAGAAACGACTCATTAATGTTAAGTAAAATGGGCCTTGGGTATCTATAGGATTTTAGGAACTCGGGAATAATGGGGTTCGTAAAGAAACAGGGCCTCTGTCTACACGCAACATGGTAGCGGACTCAAGGCATCTAGAGTGGAAGTCAGGAAATGTCTGAGACAGACAATCCCGGTTTGTGGACAAAAGAGCTGCTGCCTCAAGAAGGCGCATGTGTGAGGGTGGCCTCTCTGTGTGTCTGCCTGTGTGGAGGAGACAGGGCAGAAAGAAAGAGAGGTTTCCTTGGAACACATCAAGTCAGAGGGTCTCAACCCACTTAGGTTGCTGTCAGCCCGCGTTGCACTTCCCCTCCGCCGCACCCCCAGATCCCACTCTTCACCCCCGTAACCCCCTACTTGGTACCTGGATCTGTTGCACCATGGTGCGGAGTTGCACCAGGAACTCCTTGGCTTCTTTGGCCCTGTCTGACAATCCGTTCAGCGCCTGGGAGAGCTGGCTCTGTGGAGAGAAGGAAGGAAGGCCTGAGATGCTGTCACACAGGGCCACATGGAGTTATTTCAAAACCATGGGGCCCCAAACCCAGGAGCCCTTGAGCCTGCCCTGAGTCCTCTTGTTTGGGCCTTTGAGGTAACGTGGGTGGGTGGGTTCTGGTACCCAGGCAGGCAGCCCTTTCCCGGGCTCCTGAGCACATTATTCTCTGAAGCAGCAAATGTTTCTGGCCACAGGAGTCAAAGGCCTCACTCATTGATACCCACCTCGAGTGCCCTCAACTCATTAGTTAATTAATCTTTTCTTTCATTTGTGAGGGATTAAAAAAAAAACAAAACAAAACGAACGAGTCAATTGAGCTGATTCCTCCTGAAGGTACTTAGCCCAAAGGTTCATTGGTCTAGGGTAGGGGATGTGAGTCAGAAATAATGAAGACGATCAAGTGAGGGATGAAGAAGGAAGCGTTGAGCGCTGGTGTGATGCACTGGTGTGATGATGCACTGGTGTGATGATGAACTGGGGTCGCAGAACTGTTAACGACGAATATAAAGGCCAGAAGAGTATTCCACCCCATCAAGTCCTCCTCCTTCTCCCAGGTGCACTGACTCTAGGTTTCCGATCCCCACCCGCATCCTAACGGAGGCCAGAGCCTACTCTCTTCCTAACTTCCCACACCCCCAAACCTCCTGCAGTTCTGCAGGGGCAAAGTTGAGTCCAGGCAAGACAGCTTTCCAGTCTTGGCAACTGCTGAGGTGGCCAATGCCCAGCCTGCTCATCAGTGGGACCTAGGTGAGGGTCTACCAGGGAAAGAGAGGTCTAAGAAAGCTGATGTGGAACCAGTGTGGCTGGGGTAGTTTCTCCTCTTTGGTTTCTGCCTTTGAAGCAGATCAGTATCTTCTAGAGAGGAGGTCACTTCAGTAAGGATGGAGGGGTAAGGACACAGGGCTCTGAGTTGGTCTCCGGAGGCTCTCACCACTATGCTTCCTGATGGGAAGAACGAACTGCTGCGTAAGCCCTCTGTTAAGTTTTCCATTCCTTGAAGCCCTTAGCAATATATGGGATCCACGATTCCTTGTCCTAGCAGACTGAGCAAACCCACTGTCCCTCAGGCAATGGCAGATCTTTCTCATTGCTCCTTGTTCCTGTGCTTTCTTGAAAGTCCAAAACCCATTCTTCTCCTCAACCAGCACAATGCCTTTCTTATCCTTTCAATAAAAAGACAAAAACCTCAAAATTTTCTCGGTCCTGTGATTTTTTTTCTCTTATATTTGTCTTAATAAATATGTAGGGGGCACTGCATTCTTTTTTAAAATATGCAGGCCAAATGCTGGGTGGGAACAACATAGTATGGTAGAAAGAAAGCAGAATTTGAGGGCTTAAATTCTGGCCCTGCTCTTTACTATGTGACCCTGAGAAGTTACCTGTGTCTGAATTACGCCAACAGGAAAAACAAGCATTGAAATAATATTTTGTCATTGGGCTCCGAATGAATGCAGGGCAGTGCTTAAGGGAACTATCCCATTTCATCGATGCTGCCAACTACCGACTGTTTACGTGATTATACATAGTTTGGCCTCTTGCATAAAATGAAAATTTTACTTACTCTTGGATGGTGTGGACATTGCATGAAATACTGTATTTGAAGGCCAGGGCCCTTTAATGAGGTGTTTCCTTAGTAAATGTTGGGTGGCTTTAACTCATGTTTGCTTTCTTCATTTCTAGGCACCTAAACACCCAATGATGAGGGATTCAATGGGCAGATTCCTCAATAATATCTGCTGAAAAACATCTTTGTTGACTTGTAGTTTGCTGTGTATTCTAGCTCCAGAAAGTATACCAGCACAAGCGAGAGAAAGTGCATAGTGACCCTATGTTGCAAAGGGACCATTCATCTCTTTATTACTGTGTCTTAGTGATACCATCATTTGGGGGTAAATTTTATCCTTAAGAACTGTTTCCAGGGGCTAGAGAGATAGCCCAGCCATTAAAGACTAGGCTCACAAACAAAAAAAAAAAAATAAGAACCATTTCCAGGATCTCAGGAAATGAAAGGAGAAAGGGCTCTCATTGGAGATCACAGCAGTAAAATGAGAGACAGTTCTAAAGGGGGAGTCTGGTTTTCAGTTATCCTTACAACTCGTGCTTCTCCATTTTTTCCAAATGAATGAAAGTCTACTGTACTACAAAGATTTTCCTGTCTGTAGTAAATGTACTTAGAGATTTGGGAGCAGGAGTCAAATTCACTTGGCTATACACACATGAAACTACCTGATTTCTCACATTCCACCCTCAAAATTGATCATGTCTGTGCAATGTATGCTTAGAAAAAGCTATGCTGAATTCTGGCAACAACTCGGTGGGCAAAGGTACTTGCTGCTCAAGCATGCACTCAACACCTACAGAAAAAGCCAGAATAAGGGGCACATGCCTGTAATCCCAGTACAAGGAAGCCCGAACTAGGTGGATGGCTGTGGCTTGCTGGCCAGCTAGCCTCACTTAATGGATGAGCTCTAAGTTCAGTAAAAGACCCTGTCTCAAAAAATAAGATGAGAAGGGATTGAGGAAGTCAGTCAGCACCAGTGTCTGGCCTCTGTATGCTTTTATATGTGCATATCCATCTGCACAAGTGCACCCACACAGCACACACATGTACAAAATACCGCTATACACACACACACACACACACACACACTCACACACACACAAATTTTTAAAATGTTATTTAGTCAAACAAAGAGTTCTATCTTCATTCAGAATTTTATATGTCAGAGCAAGAAGTGAGCTGCAAAAATCAATTCTCCTCCAGACTCAGTCTCTTTGTGTCTGTGTTGGAGGCTGGTGCCCGCCAACTGGCTGACCATTGTTTGGTATTTGATAAACAGCTATTTTGTAAGATAGAGATCTATAAGCCTTTCCCCTAAGCTTTGTCCACTTGCAGAATTCGGCCGCAGACAGAGAAAAACGCCAGGTAGCTATTTATCAGCAGCAAGTTCTGTGTTATAAGGATTTATATTTGTTGCTTTTGTAGGATAACTTCCTGAGCATGTTTATAAGCCGTGTCTGATCAAACATTATTACTTATTGATCTGGTTTGCTTAAAACATTTGAATTTTAGCCTCTGCTGGCAGAGGTGTTATGTATTCAGGACCACAGAGCAGTGCTGAGAATTTTCTGCTTGTGCACTGAAGGTGCAAATCCACGTTGTGCATTCTCCTCTGGGCATCCTTGAAGGGAGAAAGGTACAGTTTCTAAGGGCTATTTATAATGTCTAAGTCAGGGCACTTGGGTTTCCTGGATATTTGTTTTCTAATTTGAGATGGTTTCTGAAAGAGGAGGGGAGTGTTACAAAGAGGCAACCACAGGCGTCTGATGGATGTCTTGGCTCAGGGCATGCTTGGAATAAACAAGCTCTCCCTGGAAGGAGACACATTGTTTGAGCCTGAAGTAGAGAAAAAGAGCCCTTCCTCCTCCTTCCTTCATTGCTTGCCTATATGGGATGTTTGTGTGTGAGTGTTTAATGTTTGCATATGTGTGATGGCTCATCAGAGAGGTTGGGAGGCTCTAAGCTTTGGGTGAAGCTGATGTCACGGAGGTCATGGGGTTAGGGACACAAAGCCAGCACATCTTACCATGTTTATTGTGAATCTGATTCTGAGCTGTGTGCAGATCCAGGGAGGACTTTTAATCTGACACAGTCATATACAAACTTCTCCCATTGTCTTAGCTACTTTTCTTGTTTCTGTGATTAAAAGACAAACAAACAAACAAACACCTCTAACACAAGTGACCTCTTAAAGGAGAAGCAGTTTATTTTTGCTCTCAGTTTGAAGGTACAGTCCATCATGATGGGGAGGTCAAGGTGGCAAGAGTTTAAAGCAGCTGGTCACACTGCATCCAAAATAAGGACGTAGAGAGCAATAACTACCTCTACTCAGCTAGCTTTCTCTTTAAATTAATATATATACACACATATATTTATTTATTGTTGTGAGTTCATTCAAGTATGTGTGTGTACATGTACACTTGCACATATAGGCACATGTGCCACAGTGGCACATATGGAGGTGACCGGACAACGTTGTGGAGTCTGTTCTCGCTTTCCTTCTTTCTTTGGGTTCTGGGGCTTGAACTCAGGCTGCCAGGCTTGCAAAGTGAGCACCTTTACCCACTAAGCCTTCTTTCCACCCATGTTCTCCTTTTTATACAGTCTAGGACCCAACCCAGGGACACTGTGCAGGTCACTCTTAGGTTGGTTCTTCTCACTATGATTAACCTGATTAAGATCATCCCGCTAGGGTGGTCCTGAGGCTGGTCTACTAGGTAATTGCAGATCCCGGCCAGTTTACAATCAACACTGAATCATACCCAGCTTCATTGCAAAGATTTTTTTTCTTGTCCCAGCTCTACTAAGACTCTCTGGAACCCCTTTTCCATTAGGCCTTGGCCTTGGTCTGGAGGACTTGGACTAAAACAGTTGCATCATATCCCAATTATGAACCTCTCCCCCCACTTAAAGCACTTACCTGAGGAAACCCAAGGTCTCAGAAAAAGTTTATAGTTATCCAACACCTGAACATAGAGCCCTGTCCCCTAGTTTTTGTGGCAGGAGAGGGGCTGACTTTCCTAAGAGTCAGTAAGAAAACTTAGATGGATTTCATGTAGACGAAGTGTCTCCTAACTCCATTTTACAGATTTTTGCTTCCTTGACTATATTAATCTCTTGCTCCCCTGTCTCCATCCCCACATTCTCCCCTTAACGCCATCCTGCAGTCACTCTGGTACAAAGGGAAGTTGGGTTTAATTCTTGCTAGGCTGTTTTCTCTGTTGCAAGGGCAGATTGCCTACTGAGATTCTATTGCATCTTATCTAGCTTCTGGCTTTGTTTATTGGTGGCAGTTGCTAACCCTGGCTGTGACCCAGGAAGATCCTGCATCCTTGGGTGATGAGATTATCTTATGAAAACATGTGAGAGACCCCAACAAAGGGATGCTAGGTTCCCATCAAGTCCTCACATTTCTCATACATTACAAAAGTTCATCATGTTTATTATGAATCTGACTCTGACTTGTGCATGGGGTAGATAGAGGGAAGGCTTTCAACCTGATATACCTTTACCCAGAATCTCCTATCTTTATCACTCAATCTGCACACATAAGCACACAGCAATAGCTAGTGAATGCATAATCCTATTTTTTCCCTTTCTATAACAATTCAAATCTGTGCCAACTTTTACTCATTCTTAAACCATAAAAATACATCAGAAAGTTATTATTCTATTGGATAGTAGCAACTGAATCAGATAGATAGTGCACCAGAGACCATCATAGCACCAGAGTTAAAAAGACAGACTTTAAAGTCGGACGGACCAGAGTTTGAATTCCAGCATTTTGCTAGCTGTGTGATCATGGGTACATTTCTAAATGTAGCAGACACTGAGATGCTCTATGCATCCTTGGAGCTGCTGGAAGTACTGGATGCTGACATATTACTTTTGTATAGAGGGAACTCTTGTGATAAAGATTGTGCTCCCATCAATGCCAAAGACTACCCTACCTGTGGAATTCTTGTAGACTAGCTGAGGTCACTACAGGTCAACTCCCAACTCTGCTCAAATGGCTTCTTCAGTTCCTTGCATATGG
>PVIU01006775.1:0-99252 GCA_004026605.1 Ondatra zibethicus
CATCTTTGAATAAATTCTTCCAATAATTGTCATGATTACTAAGAAAAATGTGTTGAGACACACAACATAGATGTGGCCATCATTCTATTCAGGAAGGCATCCTTCCCTCACTGCTCTGATGCTGATAGTGCCAAAGCACTGGCTTCAGGAGAGTAGTGCATCCATCTTTCTACAAAAAATTCACTGTGCTATTGAGTTTTGTAATTATATACAAAGCTTTCTTGTATTGTTCTTAAATTGATTTCCTATTTTGCAGGCAACTGTTCTAGCCTGGGCATTGGTATCATTAAAAAAATAGATGAATTATAAGGAAACTAGAAAGCACTCTAATATATGGATATGATTTGACATGAGCAGGTTTTTGTCAGCAGGAAAGCAATGAAAATGGGATCAAGCCTATCCAGCAAAGGAAATTAACCAACAGGCGTCTGACAATTGCAGATGTATTTTATGGGAGTGGTGACATGTTTTGAAGGTTATTAAGTTGGAACCACTTATTCATCCAAAAACTTAATAGTTTCTCCTTGAAAAATCTATGGGAAAGTTATATCTAGTTTTTACTTCACCAGAGGAATTGGTGAATATTATACTCTTTCCACACGGTATTAATTAAAACATTTGTGTTTAAATTCCAATTAAAGTGCATAGAAATCTTGCTTTCTTGATCAAGTGACTTAATTCCTGAGAATTTGGGATATATGGTAAATTTCAGTAAAGATTAAAAGTAAAAATTATTGTGGAAAATTAATAAAATATGATATTAGTTGGTTTAATAAATATATGAAATTTTATTAAGAAATGTCACAGAAATAACCAGTTAATTGTCTCTGGAAGACAACTGTGTTATCAGTTCGTTGAAAATAAAGAAATCATGTTAATTGGTGTGTGTGTGTATCTGTGTTTATGCATCTTATTGTTAAAAGTAGGAATTTGGACTATTATCTATTATCAGAAGATTGTGTATAACTTTATTGGTTTTATTAAATTGAAGAACCAGAGACAAGAAAACTATTTTAAAACAAGAATAAGTCATGTCTTTAACATTCTAGCTTGCAACACAAGAAATTTAGAGTTAAAATTAATACTTTATGAAACGGACGCAAAATGTGGGTAAATGATTGAGTTATTTAAGTGTCAGGAGACTCCTTAAACTGATCCTACCAGAATGCATTTAATGAAACTTTACTATTATAATCTGTGGGGGGGGTCTGTGTTTGCCATTTTGCAAGTCTATTGTTTAGAAGACAAATGTCCGGTTTTCTGTTTCCATAAGATGTGATCCTATATAACCAAGATAACATTTCTGAGTCTGAAATGCAAGTAGAAGAAAAATGGACCCTAAAAGTATTAAGCCATGATTATGATATTAGTTAGCTACTTTTGATGAAGAGATAACATCCAAACACAATTTAGTGTATTTTACAATGAGTGGATTGTATCAATGATGACTAGAAAGTACAACTTCTCCATGTGTACCTTTGAAGATAAGAGTAAGAAGTTGAAACAAAAATGAGAACATTCAACTCAAAATGGCACAAAACACACACCAGTTTGCTTTGAGTCCATTGTGTCAGGAATTCATGGAAGAAAATGACAAAAAAATCAATTGCTTGACATGCTTATCAACATTCAAAAATATCATTTCCTTGCTATTGCTCCATATAAAGTACTTTTATTCTAGACCTGATTCCATGGTTTGGAGGGGCCTCCTAAAAAGTCTATGTGTTAGAGTCTTGGTGTGCAGCCAGTAATGCCCTGGAAAGTGGTGAAAACTTTAGGAGGGAGGCCAACTGGGAGAAAATGGTGTCAGCCAGGATGTCCTTTGGAAGGGACTATGGAACTCCTGCCCTTTCTCTCTGTCTATTTGCTGCCTGGCTATGTTGAGATGAATAGCTTTCTCTGCTGAATGTTCCCATCAAGATGTTCTGCCTTGTTTCAGAAATGAAGGCAGCAGGAAGAGCCAGCATGAGATAAGTCTCTAACAACATGAGTAAAAATAAATTTTTCTTCCTTGAAGTTGCTTATCTTGGATATTTTGTAAAGCCAACATACAGCAAATTCCTACATTTCCCATTTAGTATGACATACTAAATTGGATGGCATTATAGATCAATTTTGGATATTAAAATATTTTAATAGGTTTAAATATTTGGAATTTAATAAGTTAGAATTCAATAGCATTGTAAGAATTATTCCTACAAAATAATTACAAAATTTACTGTCAAGAATTATGGTTTATACCTGTAATCCCAACCCTTGAAGGGTGGGTATTGAGTATTTCTGTGAAGTCCAGGACAACTATGGAGCAAGACTCTTTCTCAAAAAACAATAATTCTACATTTATTAAAACACATTAAGGTATACAAACTAATATTCATACTTAAAACCAAAGGCATTTAAAGGAATTGAATGCCAATTTTATATCAAAATAATACAATAGTGGTTTTGTAGTCATAAAATTCCCCAAAAAGTCTAAAAATGGATTCAATGGATTACAGCTCTGACATTTTGTACTTTTTTCCAAGTTACTTAACTTCTCATAACCTGAACACTTTTGTCTGCAAAATGGGTATTGTCACACTAACTTTAGGGGTACTTTGGAGATTAAAAGATATTTTCATTAATAACAGATTAAACCCTAAATTATATTTATATTTCACTTTATGCCTTGAATTTAGTATGTGTGAGGGAGATTGAAAAGATATGAGAAGGCTAAATTTAATTTTTTGTGACCCTCTAATATTAAAGAAATAAGGAACATTCAAAGTTAAATGCACATATTCCATAAATATGAAATGAAAATTCTTTATACTTACCAAGGAAGACAAGGCCTTAGTTGACTGGTTATGTAAATTACCTAAAAAGAGATATGGACAGAGGCTACTGTCTCTAACTAGAAAATAGGTACATGAATGTAGTAAGAGAAGTGGCGGGCTGTGTCCTACCACCCAGCTAGCTTAATCCCCGAAATAACCACACAGAAATTGTATTAATTAAATTACTGCCTGGCCCATTATCTCTAGCCTCTTATTGGCTAACTCTCACATCTTGATTCAACCCATTTCTAATAATCTGTGTGTCACCATGAGGTCATGGCTTACCGGGAAAGATTCAGCATGTCTGACCTAGCAGCTTCATGGCAGCTCTTTCTGACTCTGCTTTCTTCCTCCCAGCATTCCGTTCTGTCTCCCCACCTACCCTATCACCGGCCCAAAGCAGTTTCTTTTTTTAACCAATGAAAGCAACACATGAAGTTGGTATAACAAAATTTGTATTTTATGATGCTGAGGATCATGACACAAGGTTCACACTCTGAGATCCTTACTAAGGTCCTAAGCCTATCTCTCCAAGACTGCTCTCCTGTGCAATGTGTTTTAGAGGAAAGTTGGGTTCAGTCTTTTATGATAGTTCATCTTCAGTTCAAGGGTCAAAATGCCTCAGGAGACTCTCCAGCCACAGGGCAGAATAAGGTGACTTCTCTTCAGAGTCTCCAGAAGTCCTAAAGATGTGCAAAGCAATGCATTGCTCTTGGTTTATCCTTTTGTACTGTAAATTGGGCATTGTGGATGACTAGTCATGTGTGTCTGGTTATCTTGAGTAAATGACATCAGTGGGTTCTGGTTATCAGATGCAGCCTTGGTTGTAGTTCCTAATTAAGCTATTTTTACATGTCAAAGAGGCATTTTTTACTATGCTCTTCACATGTAGGGAGATGTCTCAGTTGGTAAACTGTTTGCCATGGAAGCATGAAAACTTGAGTTCAGGTCCCTAGTATTCACATAGGAAGCCAGGAACAGTGTCATGCTCCTTAATCCAAATTTTAGTGAGGTGGAGACAGGAGGCTCCCTGGGGCTTGCTAGCCAAGCAGCAATAACCAAACTGGGGATCATCAGGTTTAGTAAGAGATCTGATGTCAAAAAATAAGCTGGAGAACATTTGAGGAATATATGTGATTGGCCTCTAGCCTTCAAGCACACCTATACACACATGCAAACACACACAAATATGGACAATGTATTACCACTGGAAGAAAATGAAACCAGATTAGAGTTAGTAATGTGTCTCTGGGAGATTTGGTAGAACTTAATACATCCATAAATACTTGGGAACTCACCAAGATCATGCTCAACTGAACCTATACTGAGAAAAATTAATGAGTTCACAGCAAGACACTACTTTGGAGAGGTTCTCTGTTTTTCATTTCAGGGTACATATAAACATAATAATTAAAATCTTCTAGTTGATCTAGGTTACCAAGAATTTATCTAGCAGCAGTTTTGTGTGTTTCAAAATTATTCCAAGTTTTTCCCTTATACAATGTACAATATGTAAGTCTTTTGCTTGTGGGAAAGATAGCAATATTTTAATATGCCAAATTAATAAATTATTTAGTATCTACTAGTTTCTTCTTTATTGCTTTTTTCAGTGTTTTGACTTTTGGACTTCTTTTTTTGGTGTGTGTGAGTGTGTGTGTGTGTGTGTGTGTGTGTGTGTGTATGTGTTCTCACATGCATGCATTGTAATAAACACTAGGACCAAGAGAAACTTAGAGAGGTAAAGATTCAATTCACCCTACAGTTCACAACCCATCAATCACTGAGAGAATTGAAGGCAGGGGCCTAGATGCAGGACCTAAGGCAGAATCATGAAGGAACACTGATCACTGGCTTTTTCTCTATGGCTCATCCTATCTTCTTATATATCAGGACAAGTTACCTAAGCGTGGTACTCCCCACTGTGTTCTGGGTCCTCCCATGCCCATCATTAACCAAAGAAATGTCCCTAGGATTGCCTACAGGCCAATCTATTGGAGGCATTTTCTCAGTTGAGGTTCCCTCTCATCAAATCTAGTTTGAACTAAATTGAGGAACAAACAACCAAAACAACAACCACAAAAATCAACCATACAATAATTGTCCCAAAATACCTTTGCAAATTGAAAACTATCAATCATTATGGAACCACAGTCTGTTCTGGATGCACAATACTGCTGCGTCTAACTGATACAAGCTCATTCCTCATGTTATTACAAACCACATTATAAAAGGCTTCCTTAAGGAGTTAAAGGTATTTTGTTTACATGTGTATGTGTGTGTTTATGTGGGAGTTACACACATATACACATGAGTGTGAAGGACAAAAAAAAATAACCTAGAGTGTACTTCCTTATGTTCCATCTCTCTTCCTCATTCAATGGCCTGGAACCTGCAAGGCAGGAGAGGGCTGAGGGATTTGCCTATCTCTTCCTATCCAGCAATGGGATTATAAGCACTGCCTTTCTTGCTTGCTTCCTTCCTTCCATCCTTCCTTCCTTTCCTTTCCTTTTTTCACATGTTTTCTGAGGGTAGAACTCAGATCCAAAGAGCTATACTAATTTAATAACTTCACATCTTATGCAGTACTAATTAATTTCCCATCACCTAGAGTTGTAATGACCCAAAAGTATTTTATTTTATTTTTTGGTTTTTTCGAGACAGGGTTTCTCTGTAGCCTTGGAGCCTGTCCTGGAACTAGCTCTTGTAGACCGTCTGGCCTCGAACTCACAGAGATCCGCCTGCCTCTGCCTCCCGAGTGCTGGGATTAAAGGCATGCACCACCACTACCCCGCTGACCCAAAAGTATTTTTATTCTTACCTTTTGTTTATATTAAAACAATACAAAAGTATTGTGTACAAAAGTTTGACAGAGAGACAATGTTTCTGTTTCTTGTCACCAAACAGCACAAGTTTCCTTCTCTGTCTTTTCTGGAATAAATTCTAGCATAGTCAGTCCCTGAGTTTTCTGCTCTAGTGTTTTCTCTCTGCTACAAAAATCATATGGGGGCTTTCCATTTGTATGACAATATATTACTTTGCAGATAACTTGCATCCATTTCTTTTCTTAAAATTCTGAAGCAGTGGCCAATGACATTTATCTGCAAAAACGTAAAATCTCCATCACTTTGCTCTCAAGTTCACATTTTATATATATAGCACGAGATCCAAAAACCAGTTTCTAAAAGTAGAATTTACATTGTTGACTTAAAATTTCATTTCCGCATGAACATTATTGAGCACTTACTATGCACAGTGTACTTTTAACTGATTTCATCTTATTGTACTTTTCAGAAAAATAGTCACATTTTCTCTTAAGTTTTTAAATTATGCTCACTTTTTTTTTTTTTACTTAAATGGCAGGCCATAAAGAATTAATAGACTACAATGGCTGAAAGGATAATGAGTACAAAGAGAAAAGTAATCCTTGACACTATCTATTTTGGAATTCATGAGAAGTCTGTCACTGTGTTTAGTCTTTTATTTCTTCCACAATGTGTCTCAGATTTACTCGTTCTCAACTGACTACCAAGAATGAATTATAGACATTCACCACTTCGTGTTTAGAATACTTCACCAGCTCTTTTACTGCCCTGTCTGTGCCTAGCCCTTTCTTCTGTAGTCTAACCTTCTACCGTGTTTATACTGCTATGCACCTTTCTGTGTACAGATGGACTACCCATCAGCCACCACTGGCAACTAACAACTTTGCATTCTTCTACCAGACAAGCTATACTTTCTCATTAACCCATTCTATCTAACTTTATGGCATTCAGAGACTTATCTCTTTCCCAATTGAATTAGCCAGAAATCTCTCTAGGGATAGGGCAGCACACATGGCTGATATTAAATTATGAGAAATAGACAGATTACTATGGAAGTGGGCCAAATACTTATACCATCTGCTATCTGGAAGCTAGAGATATAAAGGAATCCATGGTGCAAATCAGTCTGACCTCATATACTTGAGAACCAGAAGAGCTGATGGTGGAACTCCCAGGATAAGTCAGAACCTGGGATAGGGTTACAGAGAAGCAGAAGCTAGTGTGGCCCTTGATCTGGAATACCAGGACCCAGTAGTTGTGGTAACCAAGGACAGTAGGAAACTTATGTCCCAGCTCCAGAGTAGAAGGCATTAATTTTATTTATATTAGGGCCACAAACCATTAGGTGATACCTAACCATGCTAGTGAGGGTATGTCTTTTACTAATCTCATATGTTTTATAACCCAAGAAACCTCATCAAAAACACATTCAGATATTATATGCCATCTGCTTGTCTCATTAGTCAATCAAGTGACATAGAATTAAACATCACAAAAGCATTCACATTTTCTTACCAAGTCCATGGTCTGCAATCCAATCTGTATCTTTATACTGGTCATTTTCCTCCCATGTATCTTTCAAGTCATTAACATGATCTGCAAAACAAAAAAAAAATGAATTCTTACTCTAGTAGATACAAAATTTTCTAAATGATTTTTCCTTTTCAGACTTCCTATGATGTCCTCAAATTAACTTAGCACTCTTTTTTTATTGAACTTTAAAATCATTTTTTCTTCCCTTTCTTATTTACATCCCTTGGGTTATATGTTTATCACAATATCATAGTACTGGATCCTGGTTCTTTTTTCCCACCACTTCTGGGAGTCCCTGGAAGGAAAACAACTAGTGTTAGTATCCCATTTCTAGCAAACTTCAAATAACATTTCATACATAGTGGCCTCTCAAGACAAAATGAAGATAAAATGTCTGACACATAAAAAATACCTTTTGGACCAAGACTGCCCATTATATCTAAAAGGAAGCTTCTTAAGGCTCAAGAGAGTACTAAAAGGAGGAGAAACATTCTATCCTATAGGAAGGCACTGGAAAGTTCAGGGTATTCTACATGAAAGTTTGTTACAATTCAATAAGGAAATAGCTTAAAAGATCCAGGAAGTCCCTGAAACTGGGCAAATGTACTAGCTAGCCTTCAGCTTGTTGAAGTTTATACAAGAAGTAAGGACTCCTGAGAGTTAAACTCTCTATTTAACCAAGCTGCTTAGAAGAGGCAATGACCAGTCAAAATCCTAGGCAGAGGCTCAGACAATTGACCTGACTTTAAGAGACATTTTTTGGTCTGTCAACCCACCTGTGAGTTATGTGGTGAGCTGTAGCATTTGAGTTTTAATTAGCTATCACCAATTGTGTAAGGTACTTTTGGTGATACAGCTATCTTTAAGTTATCCCTCCTTCTGTACATAACTCCCAATAAAACTCTCCTGTTTACCAAGTTGAACTTTGAGGATATCTTTATTTTGGTCTGTTGTTGATTCTCTTTGGAGGTGAGTAGACATTTATCCACATCTCTCCAGGAAAAATGTCTTATAACAATACCTAAATTTAATAAGGCATATTAATTTTTATTTACAAGGCTATTTTATGTAGAAGAAAAGCTAAAACAATGATTCATAGCTATTTTTACCATAACAGTGTTGTATGACTTTAACATGTTATTGTATTCAATAGCCCTGTCCTTTGTTCTATGAGAATAAAACAAATCTCCTTTACTTAGTCACAGATTTGTTGGTTAACCATAAACAATGTGTTAAACATCACCTGCTTTTATGTTGTCCCTTTATCCAAGTGCTTGTATTCTCTGTACTATGGACCCTGAACCAAGAAAAAGATTATAACTCTAATTCTGAACAAATCGAGTATTTTTATCACTCACATTTCTATGGAATATATCATCTACATACAAGAATGAAACAAAATAAACCTTAATAGAGAAAGTCACTAAGAGTATCCCCTTCTAGGGTGCATAGCAGAGAATGGTGGCTGGGAGAAAAGAGATACTTTGAAAACAGAAAGGCTTGGAAAACCTCAGTTTCCATCCTAGTTCTGTTGGCAAGGGTGCAAAACCAATGACCCACTTCTCTTATACCATGTCTCAACTCTGAAGAATTCCTTCATTTTCCCGCAATATCATAGGTTGGTCATCAGTCCTGCAATACTAGTATCATTGGGGGACATGTAAGATACTAAACACAAAAGCCAGTAATGGTGGCACAGACCAGTAATCTAATCACTCAGCAGGCTGAAAGAGGAGGACCTCAAGATCAGGGTTTGCTGGGGATACACAGGACAAACCTGTTTCTAAATAAATAAATAAACGATAAATGAAATATGAGATATAGTATATCAACTATGTTAGGGTTTGGATATATTCAGTGGAGTGTGTCATTAATATCTGTGAATGACATATAGATCATTTTCATGATTCAGAGTGCTTTGAGCATAGGATTTATTTTACTTTTTATTTATTTCTCATAAGCAGAAATAAATCCTATATCAGTTTATATATGTTTGGCTTGAAAAGGCCAATAAAAATAATTTTCACCCTTTTGTAGAACATTTTTTAGTAGAAATAAATGGCACAAAGTTCTACTATATTAAAAACAAAATAGCAATAGTGAGGAAAAATAACGTTGCTAACTCTTGCAGTGACCTCCAGGGTTTTATCTGTGGTGTTTCCATTAAAGACTATATTTCAGATGCCTTTTTACAGATAATTGTAGCCAGGTACTAATTTCAGGCTGTCAATATATTAATGGATAGAACCTTTGCTGTTACCAGATTGTTTCTTTGTCTCTGTCATAATGTGTGCCCTAAGCTCTCTCTTTATATTGTCTAACTTAGACTTGGCAATGACAGGGAAAATCTTGTAGGTCATATATTAAAGATGACAGAACTACCCCAACGGAAATGTATGAAATGCTGCCCTATAAATTGGAAATACATTTATGTCTTATTTTAGACTAGTGTCTTCAAAATACATTGCTCTCTTGAAGCAATAAACACACTAAAACTGAACCTCATCAATACTAAAACAGTACTTTAATCTTAGACATTGGGCAGCAATGCACTTACTATGCGATCTAGCAGAAAGCACTGTATTTTTTTGGATAAGATTCAGTGTGAGAAAGAACAAAAATACCTTGTTCACTGTAATAACAGAGGAGGAGTAATTGATGTTGTTTCTTTTCTTATCTGTCACATGTAATGATCATGATTCAATTGCTTTAAAAATGGGTATCTGGAGTTCGATGTCAGAATGAACTACATGGTGTAGATTGATTACTAAAGGTTAAAATAAACTGTCCTTAATCTGTCTGGCTGGAAGGATTATCTTTGATAATGATTATCAGTAAGGTCCTTCTGAGTCATCCAGAGAAGAGTATGCTTCCTTAGTTAAGCTTGAATTATATGCAGTATTCTCTTGTAAAACATGGCAACTTGCTTCACATGCCAAAAATGTATATGAAATATCATATAAAATGGCATAATGCTAGACAACAAAGAAATAGATCCTGTGCTTTGCAGTTTGATGATTTTTCACCAATTTTGGTATAACTACCATTATGCTAATAGGATCTATTATTTCTATATGTCTACCTTTTCCCCTCAGTTAATGTGGTCATCTAAGACCTTTCAGCCCTCTAGAATTGCAACAGACTTATGTACATTTTGTTTTGGATTTATTTATATGGAGTATTCAATTGGGTGAATACAGAAGTAGTCCACATAGCTCCATGCAATGGTATGTTAAAACAAAGTTTATACACTAGGTACTATGAAATATTACTTATACAAAGAATAAGATGTATACATATACAGGTAGATCAGTGTTGCAGAAGGATATTATGAGCATCTTCAGATACAGAATTATAAGTATAGAAATGCATGTAGGTATTTTTAATTACTTAAGGTAATATTGAAATAACTTAAGAGATGTCTCATGATTTAGCTATCACTATGAAAGGAGTAAAAACAATAAACCATATGGAAAAATACCATGTACTTAGTTATATATACAGACACACATAAGCACACACACACATGTACGTGACATCAATTCTAAGTCAGCATTTTTGTTTAATCAGCTATCTCATTCCTTAACCATCTGGATCAATAAGAGCTTACTCTTTTGCTCACTATGGGTCACTAATCAATATTACTGATTTTGAACTTTGAAATTTTCACATCTAACAGACCATCTTACTCTGCACCTTATGCCATCATTAGCCGCTATCTTGAATTTGAAGAGCCCCTGTCCAGTGAACCAACCTTACACTTCTGACTCATCAACCTTTCTCTAACCACATTACTCTTAACTGAGATCAGGAGAGACTTCTTGAGCTTTTTTAAGTGTCTTCCTATTAGTGATCTCAAGTCTTTCCCCCATTTGACTTTTGACCTCTGCATTCTAATGGACTTCTCCTTTTAATAGCCCTTAGTCTCCCCCACCCATTGATTGCAGATCACTTGTAGTGTTGAAGAAAGTTAGCAAATAGTACTAATTCCACTACACATGATTGCTGCCCACTTCTCCTTGTGTGACACTGCTACTGTTTTTCTACTGACACAGTGTAGAAGACTCATTTCAGCTCCCTTCTTTTATCTAAATTAATACCCTCCTTCTAAGGTGAAAATCCTTTGCATCCAGTATACATACCAGTGCCACACCAAATGCTAGGTAAACACAGTGCAGATCATATAGCTCCAGTAACTTATTCTTCCTTTCTGTGTTAAGTAAAGCATAAAGAAATAGTTATACTTTTCTACTGTTAGTCACTGAACTGTTTGACCATTGATGCCAATTTTTTCTTTCTCTCAAACTCATTCCATTAAAAAATGTTGTAAGCACCATGTTTGGGTGAGATCAGTTGGGTTCCAGCTCCTTCAAAGGAGATTGGCAGGAATAGCAAGGTGGAGTCAATCTACCTCTATGCTCAAAATATTGATTGACCACATCTTTCAGGATCTCTTGTTTGTAGTTACACCTGTTGTCAATAATTTTGAAAGGGCAAAAATAAGCTCAAACTCTCTGACCTTTAGTCAAGGTAGAACAGGCTCACATCTGCGGGCCCCCACAAGCAAACATTTCTATGTTTTCCCTCTTTCTTATTTCATTTGTTCTATTTACAACTGTGCTTATATATCTTAAACACTGAAATAAATAATTTTATTTATTTCAAAATGAAAAAAATGTTTAAATAAATAAGTATGTATGAAACATCTCTTTGTTGTTCCATTCAATAAACAGTTTCATTGGGCAGATGGATAGCTGACTTAGAGATCAAAGAAAATACCAGATGACTTGAGAAAAACAAGGAGGTCTATTGAAACTTACTAATAGGATGGCTTCATGAGAAACCATTAATGATGCAGTTTTACCCGGAAGGTGTGAGAACACATATGTTGTTTGTGGTGGCTTTCTGACCACAGTTGCCATAAGCAAGAGGCTTTTATAAATCAGGTGACATCATCATTTTCATTCTCTGTGCCTTTGTTGACCAGCATGCCTAGGAACAACAGCTTTGGCTTAGGTATCTTTGAGATAACTTTCATTGTTAAACCCAGAGTGTGCTTAAAATAACATATAACTCCTTGGCATGTTGACGCATGTCTATAATCTCAGCATTCTCTCAGGGGTTGAAGTAGGAGGATTGCCATAAATCAAGATCAGCCTGAGTTACATAGTCACTTTCAGGCCCACAAACAAATCAAAGTAATAACAACAACCAAGGCATCTCAATCACTATGTTGATGTTCCAATACTGGCCTGCCTTCCTCAACCTTTGCTCAGCTAAAGCCCTTCAAAATGGGAAGGATCCTCAGAGGCCAAGGCTTTGATGTCCTTTCCTCAATGATCCTGTACTAGACTGTCAGAGTCTCGGCAAGTTGCTTTGCTTTATAGTCTTGTCTCCAAACCTCTTAATAAGAAACTTCCCCACAATTCCATCAGGAGACTAGCTCTTCCTTCTTGATGGTTACCTTCTTGCAGAGAAAGTGTCACCATGAACATTTAAGAATAATGAACGTATACATCTTTCTCCAGTCTTATTGACTTGACTTTCTCCAGTTACATTGACTTCAGTGAAACAGCTGGTCACCTACTGCTTCTTGAACATTTTCACTATTGCTTATGCATAGTGTCACATGAAAAGACCATTTCACCGGCACTTTTAATGACTGTCATCCCTGCTTAGTTCCAAGTGATAACCATTCTCTAAGTATGGATCTGTATTCCTGATGCTACAGCTACTACTGCCAGGACTTGTCTGTTAACTCCCAAACCCATATTATCCATCATCCTGCTTTAATTAGTATTTCTTCCTTATCTCCCAGTTAGGTTTTCTTCTTCTGACCATTTAATTTTTTAGTCACAGTCTAATCATTCAGTACTATAACTGAAAAAATGAGTTAGCTTTAATGCCATTTCTCTTTTCCTCCCTTACAGCAATAAATTTGAAATTTTGTTGCTATTTTCCTATAGCTTTTCTTCTTTTGCAGTCTCTCTACTACTGTGCTATATTTTGTTCTTGTCTTGTTGGGCTCTGGTCAAACATTGCAAGCAGTGCTCAGATCTATGTCAGGCTGTTATCTTCCAATAGTGTAACCCAAAGTCATTTCTGTGAATTTTTGGTAGATAGCAAGATTTTTTTAAGACTATTAAAATTTGGCTGAAATTCACTTCTCTACCTCCTTTCCTCTTGTTTGTTTAAATATACTTCAATTTGTTTTTCATTTTATTATTTAGTTTTTTTCATACCACACATTTGATCACATTTTCCCCTCCCCCAATTCCTCCCATTTCCTCCCCACCTCCCAAACCATCCCACTTCATGTTCTTTACCTCTCCCAAAGAATATTAAAATAAAAAATAAACAAATCCAGTAAGATAAAATTTACCAAAACAAAACAAAAACAATACAAAAGCATGGAATCTATTTGTGTTGGTCAGCTAATCCAGGGTCTCTGCCATGGAGTTTGGTTGATAAACCCAGTATCACTTTTCTGGGAAAAAACTAAGTTTCCCTTGCTCAACAAGTATCAATTGCAGATGCCTTTTTCATTATGCAAAGGACCTTGTGTCCAGTTCTCGTTCTCAGTGTGGGAATTCTGTATGTTTTGAACCTCTGAAAGCTGTGCACACACCCTCATAGGCTTTGTCAGCTCATGTGTGTATTATCTGTGCTGTGCCAGGAAGATGCTGATTTCTTAGAGTTATCTACCACCTCTAGCTCTTGCAGGTTTTGTTTTTGTTTTTTCTTCTGCATAGACCCCTTTGGGTCTCTGTGTCAACTGCCATCTAAGTGGCTGCTTCTTACAGTACATGTTAATCAACACACTTTAATTCTTGCTACTTCTCTTACTTTAAACAACATCGTAAGGTCTGGGTTTTAGTACTATTTTTTCTCAGCTATCACATTCTACTCCAGAATGTTCACCCTTCAATTTAATGCATCTTTGAAAGTGTTTCTCCTAGTACTTTAACCCTTCAGCATTGGTGTTGCTTGGCCAAAAGATATATCTTTCTTCTTTGGATATTAATTCTAGATTTTTGGTAATATTCTTGCTAGTAATGGTTTTTTGTTCTACTGGTCCGGACAGTTCTATCATAATCCTTTTTCGTGTAGACGTCTTTCCTCTCTCCCTTCATTGTCTCCCTCACAGCACTAAAGATACAAACAGAATTTTTCTCCATGTGTGCATGCAGCTATGTCAGGTGAATTAATGAATCAGCGATAAAGTATCTCAAGTTTTTGCACTGTTTTCAATGACTTTCTCATACTGCATTTCTATGATTTCTATCACACATTTGTTAGCTTCTACTAGGAACAATTATTAACTTCCTATGCTTCCACTGTACTTTTCAAATTAGACATAATTTATAATTGTGTTTGCTTCAGTAAGTCTTCGGAAAAATGAGATATTTGTAATCATCAGAGTTTAGAAATTTATTTCAGTCACTTTGTTGAAGTGTCCTGAGGCATCAGCACTGTATGATTCCAAATATGTAGTTCCTTCTGGGTGAGTTTTCATGAAAAATTCAAGAAGCCTCATTTGTGGTTTCTTCTTTGTAATGTAACTGTTTTTCACACATTTCCTTTATTCATGAGAAACTCTGTAGTCTTGTGCTTAATTTAAATAGAAATAATAAATATGTACAGAAAAGTGTGGATAAGATTTTCATTTCCTTCCTTGGGAAATACACAAGTGTGAATAATTAAAGGTGAATCTCCACTAGAAACAGTAGTAGAATCTCACCTCATTCAGCTAGGGGAAAAAAACCTCTATTGATAGGCTACCAAGTGATAGCCCCAAGATGAATATAAATAGCCTTATGCTAAACACAACTAGAGAGCCCCTCTTGAAACCACTTTTCTGCACCTTTAGCCCTGCCATGGGCCTTTGACCTTTCTCTTTATTTCTTGCATATTTATAGGAATTCTGTTCACAAGGAGAACAGAAACCAAGGTTTATTATTTATTGCCCACACTGTCCTCTTCTATGCCATGGATGTGATACCATACTTTCAATACAACCATTCCTTTCTCTTCACTGTCAAGTATTGACTTATATTCATTTCTAAACTAAGATTAAAGTATTGTTTGGGCCAAAAGGCTTCAAAATGAGATTTTATTTGATGTAAGGAATAAGTAAAATATTAAGCGGCTTTGAAGCAATAAATCTGCCTTCATATGTACCATATGAAGTGCCATTTTATTTCTAGGATTGAAATATTAGCCTTAGCTTTTTAGAAGAGGCATATGCCTCTAGACTGTGACTCCCCACATTCCTAGAAATGTATTTAACACCCACTATTCGAATAAAGTATACTTAGTAAAATATTCCTCAACATGCTTTCTCAATATTTATTATTTTTAATGAGAATCAGTATCAGGGTATTTCTTAAGGTGAGTGTTTAAACTTTCTGAATTCTGAAGCATAAAAAAGCACCTTCATAGAATTTGTTGATGTAAAGAAGAAAATAAACAAATGGAAGTCCATGCAATGGTGAAAATAAGAATGTTGTCATACAGCACACCACCTCAAAACTTTACCTAAGAACACAGTAGAGTTCTCTAGAAATTTCTTGGCTTAATCAAACTAGAAAGACCATTTTGTGGTTAAATTTCAAATGAAGAGACTTAAAATTGTCACATACAGCTATATTATGTCTTAAGCTTATTTTAATTTGGAACTGACACTAACCTTCCATCAAATGACTCAGTTAAGTGTTCTGACTGCTGTGTGAGTAGTTTGAATATGTATTTTTACATTACAATAATAGGAGGTTTACCTTGAGACACAGAAAACACAATGTATCATATTTTCAAATCTTCAGTTTATTTGATAAGTGATTATATGAGACCAAGTATTCTGGGGCAACATTACTAGACCCATGGCCCAATCAGCCTAGGTTATCTAAAATATAATAGATAATGTTGTCCATTGTTCAAATCTTTAATTTTCATGGACTACTCTGAAAGAATGAGTATAGTGGAGTTACACTAATTTTTTCTCATAATGTAATGCAGTTACACTAATTTTTCTTATAATTACTGTTTAATTGGGAGCAAATATCAAACTACTTTTTCTTTTAAAGATTCATTTTACTTTAAACCACACATGTGTGCACAGATATGAGCACATGGGTGCTTCCACAGAGGCATCTGGTGACCATGGAGCTATAGTTAGAAGAAGTCATGAGCAACTGGATATGGATGCTGGGAACTAGATTTGGAACTAGACAGAAGAACAGTATGTGTTCTGACTGCTGCATATACATAGGTAATCTCTGTGTTAGTGATCTGTTGTCTATCCTTGCATCCATCTCTATATTTTTGATTGGGTTTATCAGTAGGTGTTTAGTTGTCTTTGTTTCTCTCGCCATGTGTTTTGTTGAGTAACCTCACACTGACCTAACCTCAAACACTAGAGAAAATAACTGATTCTGGCTGTTTTCTTCAAGGAATGTTAGTTTTGTAATTTTTAGGGGAAAAAAATCTCTTCTGCCTCTAGTATATAATCAATAGTAATCAATAAGAAATTATGACGTTTCACACAGAAAATATTTTAGTAGATTGTCTTTGGTATATTTACCTTCTCCAACACTATATTACATTTAATATTTTTATTTATTCTTCTCTAATATATTACATCCCCATGTAATTTCTGTTTCCTCCTCCTCTCCCAGACCCTCCTATTTCCCCAATTTCTCATCTATTCTTTCTTCATTTCTCTTCAGAAAAGTAAAGACCTCCCTTGGATATCAGTCAAACATGGCATACTAAATTATAGTAAGACTATGCACCATCCCTCTTAATAAACATAAAAGAGGCAACCAAGTCAGAAGAAAAGGGACTTAAAAGCAGGAAGAGTCAGAGATAGACCCCATTCCCACTTCCAATGCCATATTTTTGAAAGAAGAGTAAATGTGATGATTTTCTAAAAAAATTTGATTATTGGCATTTTAAATCATGTGTTATCAGAAGATTTCACAATACCTTAGGACAAAAATATAGTTCTAATCATATGAGAATTTAGATGGCTTAGAATATGTAAATTAAAAATATTTTAAACTCTGCATATTTATTTACAATTTTGAGGTATTGTGTATTATAAAAATATTTTGACTAATCAAAAAGAGGCACATGGTTTTCCCTTTTGTTCATTATAAAATAATCTCACACGTGTAACCAATTATAACAATCATTAAAGATCTGTGTTAAATAAATAAAATCTGGAGTAAATAATAAAATGGGTGAAAATTCAGTCTAAATTCAAACTAGTTTGATTCAACACTGCTTTTTTTTATTTCTTTGTCTGATTAAATAAGGTCATCAAAAGGTAAGGAGGAAATTAGTTTGGAAAGGTCATTAACTTTGGTTCTCATACTCCTGTAGAATATTTCATGTCTGAGAGAAAAATGGACATAAAGTCCAGGAACCTTTCAACTATTATGTCTGTGTGTTTCAGCTTATGAACTTTATCTTCATTGTTTTGTGATTTCTTTCTTTATCTTTAGAGCAGAGGACTCGAAGTAAGGAGATGTACAAACCATAGTATTAGTCATTTTTTAAAGAAAAAGAGAAGAACTTGAGAAGATGGCTTACATGAAGACCTGACTTAAGATCATCAGTATTCATGTAAAAAAGTCAGACATATAGATAGGATTATTGGCAGCTTCTCTTCCTTGTAAACCTTTCTAGCACCTTTTGGCCATAAGAGCTAGTCCTCAGGACAGAGGTTTGCAAGTCAGAGCTAGCTCAAGTGCTTGGTTTCTTCAGCAATTGAGAATGTACCTTCAACTGCTGAGAGGCAACCTATATCAATGATAAATATTATTTTAGATAGGCCTCTTGAGCTTTTTTAACCAATATCTCAAAAGTGGGATACTTATGACTGGTTTTGTTGTTGTTGTTTGTTTGTTTGTTTTTGGAGGGGGAGTTGCTGGATAGTTTGTGATTCCTGCAAGAAGCTTTGCCAACCCAAGTGGCATAGAATGTTGCGACTTTATAGGAGTCGGTTCTTACAAATGTAAGGATGTTTACATTTGTAAATGTAAAGATGCTGCTCATCATCAATTACTCACAGTCATTTTCACTTGCATCTTGATCACTTCTTGGCCCAACTGCTTGGGGATATTTGCTGCTTCCATTCTTCATTGATCAGCAGAGGTGGTGGCGGCACATTCCCTTAATAAGCTAGATGAAATTGAAACCACCAAGTGTATGCAGAGGAGTCGTATTTCCACAGACTAATTTCTCAGAGAGATGGGATATTGTGAAATAGGGATTTTTCTTCTTCTATGCTCCTCTTGTACAGGTTAACCTATGATGAAGTGTGGTTCTTTGTCAACGTCTAGAGTGTTGGAGTCCCTGGGTAAGGGTCTCGCGCAAATCAGAACACAGGGGATGCAGAGTACGAACAACTGCATAACACGCTTTATTTTGTGTGGCTTTTTATACAGACTAAAAAGCAATACTTCAACTCTGGAAACCCCCCTTTACCCACGTACGTGATCATGAGAAACTCTTACTTCACCCTGCAAGAAACAATATCTCAAAAAATAACAGTAATAAAAATAAAAAGAAGTATGTAGAAACAATGCAAAAAGCATACAGAAGCAAAGCACTTCCTTAATCTATATCTGGTAGGGCATGACGAACTGAGCTCAAAGGCCACTTCCTTATCCAGGGCACAGATTCTGACAGAACGTTTGAGAAATGGGCAGATAAAGTATGCTTGCATCTATTCTTGGTTCGCCAAGCAACCGTTTCCCGACTTTGTCTCATCTGTCCCAGGATTCACTGATCAGTCATTGGTAGAATTAGTCCTGTCTCATGGGTGAAGTACCAAAGTCAGGGACTCAGAAAGAAGTAGAAGTTCTTGATGCAAGCAGTGTGGATGAGAGGAAGAATAGAGAAAGAGCTGCAGAAGAGTGTAGGTGCATAGCCCTGCAAGCTGAGGTCAAACTGACTTAGGACACCCTTTCCCAAGCCCTGTTGGGGAACAACAAAAGCAAAAAGGTTAATGTTCTATCCCTCTTCTTCTCCTTTGAAGCATACAATACAAGTAGGAAGGCCACTTCTGACCATCTTCCTCCTTTGTTCCTGAATTCTCTAATTTGACTGTGTCCTGTTCTCTCCCCAGAGAAAAACATTCTGCTGAAAGTCTAAAGGATCTTAGATACCCATAGGTTGCTTCCATAAGTATAGAAATATTTCTTCATTACTATTCATAAAGATACACATGGTTTCTATTTTCTTTGGTCCTTATTTATGAAGGCTCCATGTACTGTAAGATTTATGTTAAATAAATCATGTTTTACTTTTGCTAATATATTTTTTGTTACTGAGACCTCAACCATGAATCTTGTATCAACTGTGGAAAACACACTACTTTTTCCTCCCAGAGAACTAAACTCTATATTGGTTCTGATTATTTTGCTCTTTGTCATTTTTACAGGAATAAATTTTATCTATTATTCCAAACAGGAAGGTCTATTATATATGGTTAATTTAAAATTTAGCAATAATAATTCAAATAATTCAAGTGGTGCAAGATAAGGATTCATACAAGTAATTAAAATACAAGAAGTACAATTTTTGACTTTGATTTTTTTATTTTAATTTTCATTAACACTGCCTACCAAAGTAGACTTTATTACCCATAACTTAGCATGTACATATGCTTTATTTTTTTTTCCGATCATCAACTATTTATTGAGGCAAGGCACTGAGATGTCAGGATTGAATATGACCATCTGTACGCTCCCCAGATCACTGGTGACGAAACACCAACTAGTTAATTAGGTTACTCTCCTCTTTCTTTCTCTAAACACTGATTTTTTTTCCTTACTTTGTTTCTCTGTTTTTTTTTTTAATTATTTTTTTTATTTCTCTCTGCTCCCCTCCCTGCCACTCCCCTCCCTCCCTCAACCCTCCCCCAAGGTCCCCATGCTCCCAAATTATTCAGGAGATCTTGTCTTTTTATACTTTCTACTTCCCACGTAGTTGACTTTGATTTTAATGTGTTTGATTGAAGATTTTAAGTAGGAGGAAGAAGTTGAGCTGAATGCTAAAATTTCAACAGCCTGAAATTAGGAGAAAGAAAGACAAAATGCAAAAAATAGGAAAATGGAGTTCATGCTTTAAGACAAAGATGAACTATTTTATATGCCAGAAATGAATTGTGACTTGGTAGAATCATGTTATGAAAAATAAGATAAAAGAATTGTAGACAAGGTAAAAATTTTGCATTTTTTGCTCTGTGGGCAAGACTGATCCATGTGAAATGTTTAGTACAGATAGGAAATGCTCAGTCCCGTGGCTTAGGAAAACCTGAGAGAGTTATTTGTTTCTGTATTCATTAATTCATTCATTTTCATTTCATTTCATTTCATTCATTCATTTCATTCATTCATTTCATTTCATTCTGAAAATGGCCTCTACTCCCTCCTCTCATCTTACTACCTTCTCCTTCTCCCCCTCCACCACCCAATCCACCCCTCCTTTGTATTCACTCAGAAAGGGGCAAGCCTCTTCTGTGCATCAGGAAAGCATGGCCTAGCAAGCTGCCATAAGACCAACCACCTCCGCCTGTATTCGGGCTGGGCTAGGCAATCCAGTATGAAAAACAGGTTCCCAAGAGCCATCCAAAGCACCAGGCAGGACAGCCTCTGCTCCCATTACCAGGAGTCTCACAAATAGATCTAGCTACACAAGTGTCTCATATATGCAGAGAATTTAAGTAAGTAAATCAATCCAAAGTTAATGTAGTCATCTGATTAGAGGTCTTCAAGTGGATCAACTACAAACTGAGCAAAATCATTCACTATTAACTATGTGAAAGCATTAGTTAAAGAGCTGAAAGAGATTTTGACCTAGAAAAGATATAGCCTGTGAAAATAATGGAAAGATGGGGAAGGTGTTGCAGAAGACTGTTAATTTCCCATCACAAAACAAAGTAGCTGAGATTATCAACCAGAAAAAAAAGGCCGGGCGGTGGTGGTGCACGCCTTTAATCCCAGCACTCAGGAGACAGAGGCAGGCGGATCTCTGTGAGTTCGAGGCCAGCCTGGTCTACAAGAGCTAGTTCCAGGACAGGCTCCAAAGCTGCAGAGAAATCCTATCTTGAAAATAAAAAAAAAAAAAAGAATATAATACTTTGTATACTTTGTGACTCATGTTTGAAAATCTGAGAAAATTTTGACTGCCTTTGTTGATTTTGATTTCATGGTAACGCCGTATATCTTGATAAGAATGTGTAGCAGAACAAAATCACTGGTGACTGAGATAAAAAGAAAAAGAAGGGACTGGAGTCCCCTAGTTCTCTTCACGGGCACATCCTTAATATTCTGAAGGGATTCCATGAGGGTCTTCTCTTCTACCACTTTCCAATAGCATGACCATAGCAACCAAGCCTTGTGAGTCCTTGGCGGTTACTCAAGGTATAAATTTCACAAAACTGTGAGGAAGAGGAAAGAGTGTAAGAGCCAGACAGACTAGAGGGCATCAGTAGAACAAGGCCCTTTGAATCACCTAAGAAAGGCTCCTATGACCTCAGAGAGACTGAAGCAACAAGCACAGGATGCACAGAGATCTGCAACAGGTCTTCTGCACACATATTACAGCTACTAATTTAATAATTTTCTGGAGCTCTTGGACTGTGAGAATGAGTGAGTCTCTGACTCTTTTTTTCTTTTTTATTGATTTTATTGAGCTATACAATTTTTTCTGCTCCCCTCCCTGCTTCTCCCCTTTCCTTCAACCCTCTCCCATGGTCTCCATGTTCCCAATTTACTCAGGAGACCTTGTCTTTTACTACTTCCCATGTAGATTAGATCTATGTTTGTCTCTTTTAGGGTCCTCATTGTTGTCTAGGTTCTCTGGGATTGACTCTTGCACTGGTTCTTGGGACTCTTTTCATTCTATTGGCCTGCTGCGTCCAACTTAAATACAGTAGTGTTCACTATATCTTATTATATTTTATTTTCTCATGTTTGATTGTTATGTCTTAGAAGTCTGTTCATTTCTACTGAGAAGCACAAAGACAATGGATCTAGAGGGGAGGAGAGGTGGGGGGAAAGTGGGAGAAATAGAGGGAGAAAAAGCTATATTCATTAATATATTAAATAAGAAAAGAATCACTTTTCAATAAAATGAAAATGTAGTAATGAGAGGAGCGGGCTGCTTGTTGTCTCAGCCACCCTTGGCTGTGTCCTGTTGCCCGGCTCCTGGTCACCCAGCTAGATTATACCCGAAATAATTATACAGAAACTGTATTCATTTAAAATACTGCCTGGCCCATTATATCTAGCCTCGTTTTTGGCTAACTCTCACATCTTGCTTTAACCCATATCTAGTAATCTGTGTATCACCACGGGGTCGTGGTTTACCTGGAAGATTCTAACCTATGTCCATCTCAGTCCAGAGATTCATTGCATCTCCCACACTTCCCTTCTTCCCAGTATTCTGTTCTGTCCTCTCTGCCCACCTAAGGGCTGCCCTATCAAAAGGCCAAGGTAGTCTCTTTATTAACCAATGAAAACAACCCAAATACAGAAGGACCTCCTACACCAATTCCCCTTTTCTATTTAAACAAAAAAGGAAGGCCTTAACCTTAACATAGTAAAATTACATATAACAAAACAGTTATCAAGCAAGAACTACAGTTACCATATTTATATCTACTTTATTTTTTATCATAACAAAGGGAAACTATAACTATCCATTCTTCAACTCCATAAAAAATTCCAGAAGGATATAATATTACCTAAGTAAACAAGAAGTAAGTAACTTCCAAAACTCTAGAAATGACAGAGACATCTTGCTGCCTGTACAGTCACCCAAAGTTTTTCTGTATCATTGGGGCATCCATCTTTGGCCTACAGGCCCATAGTATCCAGCAGACTTTTCCATGAAGCAGGAAAATTCAAAGACAGTTTAGTCACTTTCTTTTGTATCCTTAAGGACTTCATAAACCATGAAAAAATAAAACAAAACTGAAAAAAAGAAAAACAACCCCCCCACACACACAAAAGAAGATAATCAATTGTTTTGTAACTGCCTCATGCTATATTTAACAAACAGGGATCTAATTGTACATAATCTAGTTTTAAACAATTTCATAGAGATACAATTTACATTATGGAAAACACACCAACTTAAGGATTCAGTCCAAGGATTGTTCAGATATCCACATATTGTCATCTGAGGACTACAATCTAGCTTTAGGATCTTTTCAGAAATTAACTTCATACTCATTAGTAATTTTATTCTTCCCCTGTGCTCTTTCTTTTGTCTATAGTAACCACAAAAATATTTATCATTTTTGGAGGCACATATACTCTGTCAAGTTTGAGTTACTAGGGGAAAGCCAAGTATGTTAATAATAAGTATTTATTGTGTAAAACTTGTATTTTTAATTATTTTTCTCAACATTTTTGCCTTATAAGCATATATGAATAATAGAAACATACACCATATCTTTTTAAGTATATTAGTGCTTACATTCTTTTCTCTTGCTCTTGAATAGATAAGAGGGCTCCAAAGTACCACTCAAAAGCCAAGAAGAAGTTAACATTCCATGCAGAATGAACTAAATGATACTTGAACCTTAAACACCCCATTATGAATTTTTTCCCCATTTTTCTCCTTGAGGGTGGCATCCTTGAGCTCTGTAAGAAAACTGCTCAATGAGACCAGAATTAATCTAGAGTTCTGAAGTCCCTAAACCCATATAGACTGCTATAAATAGTTAGTTCTACATGATCTAGTTCAGTTGAAGACATACATGTAATAGTTATTGAAGGTGTTGTGTATCTTTCATGAGATATCATATGTCCACAGGATTCTTATCAAATCCTTTTTTCTCAAGCACTAGGGATCATCTAATATCTCTAGGCTGTTAATTTCTTGTTTGGGGAAACTGATACGTTTGGATATCAGCTCATACTTTATGATCATTGATAATTATGAGAAATGACTATAATAGGCAAAAACTTTACATATAAATAAATTTATTAGATAAATCGTAGTATGGGTTTACAATTATTCTCTATCATGTTCACATGTTTATATTGGGTCAGGGAGATTCATGATTAACTCTTTGATTTTTTTCTGACCTCTACAGATCTTTCTAATGAGTGAAGCATTTGCTTGGATCATTGGATATTTATTAGCCCTGAATTGTTCTTTCTGAGTCATATAACCAACTCACTATGGTAGGTCATTTGGGCTTCTCTCGGGAACAGTCATTTGACAGCTGGATCCAGATTCTCTCCAACTGTAGAAAGCAAGATGATCCTAATGCTTTCAGCTGTCCTTCTCTGTGCACATAATGAGCTGTCACTCTCTCTGTTCCTACTGTGAACAGCCCTTTATATAGGTTTCAGAGTTGAAGACTTTGAAAACACAGTTTCATATCTCTTCTCTAGACTACCTAAAATATCTCATGTATCACAAATCATCTTTAGTATTTGAACACTCATTATCATCGTTTTCTGGTTATGACACTTTTTATATTTAGTTTGTGTAGGAAGCCCCAATTTTATTTATATTTAGTTTGTGTAGTTATTTTATTTATTTATTGTTATTTTTATTCATTTATTGTGTTAGTTTATTTATATTTAGTTTGTGTAGTTCGCCAAATGTAGGAGGAGGAGCTGCTTGTTTCTCCTGGACACCCAGAATGGAAATAATCACGCAGAAACTGTATTAATTAAATCACTGCTTGGCCCATTAGCTCTAGCTTCTTATTGGCCAACTCTTATATTAATTTAACCCATTTCTATTAATCTGTATATCACCACGTGACAGTGGTTTATTGGCAATGTTTCGGCATGTCTGACTCTGGTGGCGGCTCCATGATGTCTTCCTCCCAGCATACAGTTGAGCTTTCCCTGCCTTATTCTGTTCTTCCCTGCCATAGGCTCAAAGCAGTTCTTTATTCATTAACCAATAAAATCAACATATAAACAGAAGGACCTCCCACACCAAGTTCGGAAACAATGTGACGAAGAAATTTGAAACTCTTAAATTCAATATATTAATGCTCTTTCAAAATTATTTAATCAATAATTAAATTGATTTTACTTCTTGAAAGTGTTTTTGGCCTATACTACAACAACAACAAAAATAAACTCTATGTACAAATGAACCAACCATTTACAGAACTTTTACTTTTGTAAGGACTATTGTATTTCATTTTATTAAGTAGCTTACCATTTCTCTGTTCTTTATAAAAATAAACTGAAAATGTAACGAACTCTGACTTTTCTCCACAAAGTGGTAAAGTTAATTAAGTGCCTTTATGATAATAGAACCCATTTTACTCAGAGCAAGCTGCAGTTAAAAACCTTTATATTATAAATGGTTAGAGAGTTTAGAGTCTGATGCACTTTAAACACAGGTACTTGATTTTAAATACACATAGTTTTCAATACTATTAGGAGCTAAACAATTTGCTTACATTAATTTCCATAAAAGCTTCTTAGGGAAACAAAACATAATAGCTATGGCAATACAAAATTAAAGGAACAGAAATACAAAAAGATATTTCCTTTATGTTTGTATTTGAATATAGATCCAATCAGTGACATGATAAAAAACATCAGTCAATAAACCTTTGTATATATACATCCTGTTTCTGATTATATAGCCCAATGTTGAACTTAGCTGCCCAGAGGTGACCCCTAGAACATATAAATAGTAAAAGCTATAGCTGATTTTTTGGACTGCCCTATATTTTCACATAGATATTTGGTTGCTGTGACAAAGAAACTATAAATGTTGTAGAATTTAGTTTCCTTTCTGATTTTGTCTCATTAAGACTAAATAAGAATTTATTACCTAGAAATCAGAAATAAAGCATCACTGCAGATACAAAGCTAATAGATTGCCCAGGTGCCCTTGTATTTGGGGCATAAATGTTCAGTATTGAGATTTCCTCTTGATGAATTTTTCCTGTGACTAATATGAAATGTCCTTCTTTGTCTCTTTTGATTGATTTTAGTTTGAAGTCTATTTTGTTAGATATTAGGATAGCTACACCAGCTTATTTCTTAGGTCCACTTGATTGGAATATTTTTTCCCAAACCTTTACTCTGAGACATTGTCTATCTTCGAGGTTGAGGTATGTTTCTTGTATGCAGAAGAAGGATGGATTCTGTTTTCGTATCCAGTCTGTTAACCTGTGCCTTTTTATAGGTGAGGTGAGTCTACTTATATTAAGGGATATTTATGACCAGTGATTGCTATCTCATGTTAATTTAGTTTTCATTGTTCTTGATGTTAATTTGTGCATTTTTCCATTCTTTTTGAGTTGTAGCTATGAATCCATCTATTGTCTGTGTTTTTGTTGATGCAGCCAACTTCCTTGGGTTGGACTTTTTCTTCTAGTATTTTGTGTAGGGCAGTGTTTGTGGCTAGGTATTGGTTAAATCTGGTTTTGTCATGGAACATCTTGTTTTGATGATTGGTGATTGAAAGTTTGGCTGGGTATAGTAGTCTGGGCTGACATCCATGGTCTCTTAATGTCTGCATGATGTTTGACCACGATCTTCTGGCTTTCATTTGTCTCCAATGAAATTCAGGTGTAATTCTGATAGGTCTGCTTTTATATGAGGTAACCAAGACCCAGAAAGACAATTATCACATGTACTCACTCATAAGTGGTTTTTAAGCATAAAGCAAAGAAAACCAGCCCACAAATCACAATCCCAGAGACCCTAGACAACAATGAGGACCCTAAGAGAGACATACATGGATCTAATCTACATGGGAAGTGGAAAAAGACAAGATCTCCCGAGTAACCTGGGATCTTGGGGACCGTGGGAGAAGGTTGAAGGGAAGTCGAGAGGCAGGGAGGAGAGCAGAGAAAAATGTAGAGCTCAATAAAAATCAATGAAAAAAAAAGCATGTGTGTACCCAGTCACAATAACTAAAAAGAGAAATCAGGCCACATGAATATAATCCCAGAAAGTTTATCAACATTTGGTGATGATGACCTCACAAGAGCTGAAACTCTCTTTGCCAAAAAATAAATAAAAATCAAATATTATCTGCTTGACAAGTTATATTCTTTAACTTTGAGAGCTTGCTTAGTGTATTTCTGCAAAGAATTGGCTGCACAATCACTATTTTGACAAAGTCATTGACAGAAATGTTTATCTAAAAATCTGTGTTAGCCTGGCAAGGATAGAGTTCACAAAAATTCAGTTTATATTTCAGTTTATTTTTTTTCCAGAACACCTACTAGAAATAATAGTCACCTTAAGAGAGAAAGTGAAATTTAATAAGTTGGTATTATTTTAAAAGGTTAAAATATTCTACTTAATTTCATTTTCTTTCTTTTTTTTTTTCGAGACAGGGTTTCTCTGTGGCTTTGGAGCCTGTCCTGGAACTAGCTCTGTAGACCAGGCTGGTCTCGAACTCACAGAGAACCGCCTGCCTCTGCCTCCCGAGTGCTGGGATTAAAGGCGTGCGCCATCACCGCCTGGCCTTAATTTCATTTTCACATCACTACCATAACATTTTAATAAAAGTGATAGAGAGTATTGTTAAAATGCCAATTCCAAAAATAAGTACTTTATAGTCATCTCCTACTGATTATTTTTCCTACTTTAAAATATACACACTGATAGATATTGTCAATTTCTAATTTCACTTACTCATATAATGACTTCAAAGAAACCTACAGTGTTTCATGTACTCTCAGAATTAATCCAGTAAAATTATCACACCCTACCTTTTCACCAAACTTGCAATAGAGGGACATTGAAACCTTAAATGCAATGTTTCAGCAGTTCACCTGTCAACTGCTTTAAATGCCTGACTTATTTTTTTACTGAATCCTGATTTCTAATAGATTGACCAAGTCCTACGAAGTACAAACAAGATAGGAAATTGCCCTTGGTATAGTGAAAATAATAGGATCATAAAACAAGGAAATTTACTAGCCACCTTACTTCTCAACTTAACTTTGACTACACAGTAATAGCTGAGCTATTTTTCATCCCATCATCCATCTTTTACCCCATTTTTTTCTCTCTGTAATATTTTCTTTGTAAAATACTATGATTTTATCTCGTCTCTGGTATTTATACTAAATCTACTTAGGCCAGGTCATGCATATGTAGACAAATAAGTCACATAAAGAGAGGAGTAAAATATACAGGCACACAAGCACACTGATTTTATTTAATGGTCTTATATAACAACTGCATCCTATCTTTCCCTTCATAAAACAGAAATAGGGAATAATGAAACAATAAGGATTTAGTGGGATGGGGTGTAGGGGGCAAGGTATTGGACAGAGTATAGAAAGAAATAACCACATGTAAAGACCATTGAAAAAGTTATATGGAACAAGAAAGAAAATGATTTAATTATATTATAATCTCAAAATATGAAATAAATTTTTAAAAGTCATATGGAAGCCTAATACTATAGCAGATTTATATGTATATATAAACATACTAATATATATTTTAATATATATAAAATTTAAATGGAACTATCCTATAATTGGGAGATAATACCTCTCCTTGACACTATAGACAATCAAACAAAAAGCCCACAGCCTAGACCGGATTATCATTTTGGTGTTGTTGGTCATCGGGGTTCCATAAATTTCCAGTCATTATAGGCAGGCTATTGCCATAGTTAGATTCCAGTCATTACGGGCTACTGCCACAGTTCTTGATGTCTTTCAAGGAACTTGATGATGAGCCTCTGTGGCTAAGGACACCACGTAATTGAGTTGTGAAACATGGAGAGATGAAGCTGCTTCTGACCTGGAACCTGTGTTGATACTAGCTAGTTTTCATAGTGCTGGAAGAAGGTTCTGTGTGCACTAGCAAAGGGAGCGGTTGGTCATCAGTCTGACCCATCTGTGAATCTTGTAAAGACCAGCTTGGTAAAAATAAGTTTACTTGTACAGCAACATCATGAATGACCTATGAGAAACTACTTTCTGATTGGATTTAGGGCCCACTCTATAAGATGGAACTTATGTCTGACATTGCTATCAGGGCCAATAACTGGTGCTAGATAGATCATAGGCCCTGAGAGGGAATTTATTAGGTACTTACTAATGTTACGCTAGGTTGACATAGCATTGAAGTGACTTTTAATGGCTTTGCTGTACCAATAGATTAATTTATTTCTTAACCCTCATCAGAGAAGCTTCCTTTAGCAGTAGATGATGATTGACAGGGAGATGCACAAATAGTCAGTGAGAAGAGGATAAGAGACTGTGGAGTTTTCAGCTCCAAATAGGCCATCAATGTCACATCCATCCTCCAAGATTCAGGGATCCTCAAAGAAGGGGGATAGAAAGAAGGCGAAAGTCAGACATGACAGGTAAGTGCTATGAAACTGTTTTCAAGGACACAGCAGGGCAGTTGCACTAGTGGTGGTGGTGATAGCGTACATACACAAGACTCTCACAAGCTCATGTCAGGCAAGCCCCCAGCATGGAGGTGAGAGGTGGCCATGAGGTCCCTCCCTTGGAAATTGATGAGTGCTAGGTGAGAGAGAATCCATTTTCTGCAAGGATGTAACTCCTAGGAGGCTGTCCAGACTCTACTAGATGGTCCTAAGCACATACAGGCATACTTAGGTAGACTTGGTGGCTATAAAAAAAAAAAACAGAGCAAATGAACTTTGGAGGCATATGGGAGAAAGGGAAAAAATATAGGAAAGGGAATGGGGATCAAAATGCATCATATACATAAACATATATGAAAATCTCAATAAAGTAGAGGCAAAAGGGGTTCAAAGTTGTTTTTAAGTGGTGTGTGTGTGTGTGTGTGTGTGTGTGTGTGTGTGCGTGTTTGCACGTGCATGCTCAGTGTGAATGGGAAGATCAGAAGAGCTTGCAGAGGGCGTCTGTTCTTACCTTCTATCATATCAACCACAATATCTAACTGGTTTGCAAGCTTCATGACAAATGCTTTTAAACCCTGGAACAATTTCCTATTCCTAAAGGGGTCCAAATTCTATGACTGGAAATTTATTTTTATTAAATAAGCTTCCTTGTATATTGAGAAACACTCACAAATTATATCTTTGAGGCTTATATTCCATGAGATATTATAAACTGGAACCTATAGGACAAATAAGGTCAATCACAATTAATTTCAGGCATAAATGAAAGCACGGAAGCATGGATTATAAGATGAATTTGGGCTTCAACTTAAGGTGTCTTGATGTGCAAGACACATCAGGGAAGTACACCCAGTATGAGCTGTAACAATACCTAGTACCTCTATCCAGGACCTAGTGGAATGATGGCTGCAAACATGGTCTTGTCATGAGCTAAGCATGTATGTTGAAAAACTGAGAAGTACCAGCAAAAATGCAGCATGCTGTGGAAATGAGAAGAGAACCCAGGACACACATATATTGAAGAGTTTTGCATTGGAAAAGAAGTGACTGGTAAAGGGATCACAGGCTGAGTATAAGTGTAATCATAGTAGGAGAAAACTGAGACAGAGTTGGTTTCCTTTAGAAAGCTACAGGTCATGGTGAAACATTGTGTCATGAGATTTGTCTTCTACATTGTGCTGGTTTCCTTTTGTCTATAGTAACATTTACAGAAAACTGTCAAGTGTTATGAGCTGGGATAAAATCCATTACTGCATCCAACAGTCAAGTTTTAATGGTGGAATGAAACATAATTACAGTGTGAAGTATCTATTTAGAGATGTTCCCAAGGACAAAGATACTGTCCATTTAAATTTATTTTAACATTTTAATCACTTTACTCTTTTCATATCAGAATATTTTTCTTAAACAACTGTGAAGCCTTTGACATATGTACTAGTCAGGGTCCTGCAGAGGAATAGAATTAGCATGTGTGTGTGTGCGTGTGTGCAAGGATGCTCACATGCATGTTATATTCATAACAATGGCTTACAAGTTGTAGTCCAGCCTGTCCAACAATGACTACTCACCAACTGAAGGTCCAAGAATCCAGTGGTTGTTCAGTCCTCAAGGACAGATGCCTCACCTGGTACCTTCAGTATACGCCAGAATCCTGAAAGAGTAGGCAATAATGACAGTGAAGGAATGGGTTTTCCAGTGACAATGAGATCAAGACAACAAAGGAAGAAAGCATTCTTCTCCTACATCCTTTCTATATGCTGCTGGTGCGGGAGGTCCTTCTGTCTATGTGTTGCTCTTATTGGTTAATGAATAAAGAAACTGCCTTGGCTTGTTGATAAGGCAGGACTTAGGTAGGCGGGGAAGACTAGACTGAATGCTGGGAGATGCTGGGAACATTACCCGGAAAGAAACTGCCATGTGGAGATGCACAGATTGATAGAAATGGGTTAAATTAATATGTTAGAGTTAGCCAATAAGAAGCTAGAGCTAATGGGCCAAGCAGTAATTTAATTAATAAAGTTTCTGTTTGATTATTTCGGATCTAAACTAGCCAGGCAGCTGGGAACAAACTAGTGCCCTCTTACTACGTGCTGCCACCAGAGTGTGTGGCCCAGATTCAAAGTGTATCTTAGCCCCACAAAAGCTCTCAATTAAAAACAGGTCTCCCCACTACAAATTAAAATGATTTGAAAAACATCCTTCACAGGAAGTCCCCAGCCGCTTTCATTTTAGTTAATTCCAGACGCAGTCAAGTTTATAACCAAGAATCATCATAACAACGTGGTAAATTTTAAAATGTTTTAAAGGAAGTGAATGATAAGGAACCTTTTAAGGTTATTGCTGACGGATGAAGAAATTGACAGCTTGTTTTATTTACAATGTTAACCAATTATGATTATTTACTGAAGTGTAATTTTGGAATTAGAGAAGAAAGCATTAGGCTGCGATCTGTAAGAAGTACAGATTAGTAGACACACAAATTTGCATTTAATGCCAGTTGTTCGTGAGACAGATGAGATGAATTCTCTCACTGAGGTCCTGGGCAGGTGTTAAACACTATAACATTAGCTGAGATCTGTTAAGCTCATTGCTACTGTTGATGGTAAGTTCTTGAGATTTTATATGTGCAAGCAACGCCTTCCGATGCTCATTTTCTTGTAAATAAGCAAATGCAGTAGGGATGGGGCCATTTGTTTCACTAATTAGTAACTATTTGATTCCCACTTGCTGGGTGGACTTTCTGTAGCAAAGGGACTGTAAGCCAGCAAAACTACCCTTATGCCAACCAGCATCAGCTGTTTGGAACCAACCACAGATGCCTTGAGACCACTATGCAAAGAGTGCACCTGAGTCCCGCAGCGCCTGAAAACGCAGCCTCAGCCCTGGCTTACTGCTTTGGAGGAGGATGCCAGGCATAAGCCTCTGAACTCTCAATGATGCTGCAACCCACGTTGGCTGGAGAGCATCTAGGCTAGTGAAAGGGCTGATGCTAAGTGACCAGGCTGTGATTGATCCGAGAGCAATAGGAATGACTGGTCCGAAACAGACAGCTATAATTGTGGACTATATAAGCAGACTTCTCAGTGACTCCATCTGAGGAGTCTCTCACGTGTTGCCTCCCCTGCTGTTGTAGCAGTAAGCCCAATGAAGACCTCACCTCAGTGGCCCTTTCTTGCGGATTTTAAGTAGCGCAAGCTGCACTGGTCACGTGAACAAAACAAAAGCAGAGAGTCATTTGGTGTCGGTAGCATAGCAGAAGCATGGCTGTTAGTGCAGAAGATGCCTCGGTACCATTGCATAATAGCTGAATAGGCAGTAATTTACCTGATCCAGCCTGATGACACCTGGCAGACCCACATGGCATACCCCATTCGGCTATACTTACAGGGATCCCCAGAAGCCAGAGGCAGACACCCATTCCTGAGTGATTCTTACTGCACTGGAGGCCTGGTTCCTGATTGTTGTAAGGAGGCCGCTTCTTGGTTCCCAGCTGCTCAGCCCCGAAATAATCATACAAAAACCATATTATTTAAATCACTGCTTGGCCCATTAGCTCTAGTTTCTTATTTGCTAACTCTTGCATATTAGTTTAAGCCATCTCTATTAATCTGTGTATTGCCACGAGGCTGTGGCTTTCCGGGTAAAGTTCTGGCCTCTGAATCCGGCAAGGCTACATGGCTTCTCTCTGACTCCACCTTCTTTCTTCCATCATTCAGTTGAAGTTTCCCTGCCTAGCTTAGTTTTGCCCTGCTATGGGTCCAAAGCAATTTCTTTGTTCATTAATGGTAATCACAGCATACAGAGGGAAATCCCACATCACCTTAGTGGCCCTCTAAATACTGAGAAGGGCCTCCCTGCCTCCAACTCTGGCTCCCAAACACAGGTCTTGCAAAGCTGAGCCCCCAAATCCTCCCATCTGTAGGCGCTGAGTCACGAAAGAGGAGGTGATTAGCTTTCTGCCAGCTGAAGAAAAAACTGAAGAGAAAGAGGGTGGCCTAGGGAGGAAAAGGATAAGCAGAAATGGGGGAGAGAAAGAAAGACTTGACTAAAGAGAGCTAAATGCTGGGACAATTTGGGAAAGAGCCTGAAGACTTTAGTTGTCCAAAGCGCTCCAGAGAACTGAAAAGGTGTTACCAGCAGCAGTGTCAGACCCAGGCTAGGAGCGACAGTGTTGGCCCCTACCCCTGATGAAGAGTCTGAGGACTAAGGCCTGTGCTGAAATTGTAATGCTGGAAGTGTTTCTTTACTCATAAAAATGCGTGATGAGTAGGTTTCCAGCAGTTTCCTACAAAAAATAATCATTCTTACTTTTAATGATTCACGGATTATGGCCTTTGATATTTCCGTAAGAAGATGAAAACTGATGTTTATGTATCTAATAATGTCTTCATGAACTTGTGGAATAGTTCTGCTTATGGTTAACAAGACTGAATAGCAAGCAAATTGCCTTATGCTACAAGAAACTATGAATGAGCTCTGGATAGTCTATAGAACTTTTCATTTCTAAAAGTGAATGAATTATCCACCTATGAAAGTACATAGAAGAAAGATAAATGTGTATCATGAAGTGAAAAGCCAAGGCTCAAAAGCTGCTGCACACAGTGTTATACCAAATATAAGATGTTTCTAATAAGGAAAGACCAAGGAGACAGTGAGTGGTGGCCAGGAGACAGGAAGGAGAGATGCCTAACTAGTTAGGCTCAGGGCAATGAACATACTTTTTTTGATACTGCAGCAGTAGAAACATCTCTATTCACATCTTGAAACCCACAAGATGTGTAGCATCTTAAACTTGAGGTGGACAACAGAGATGGATCAATGTAGACTCTATGTTAAACAAATGTAACAGTCTTGTGATAAGGCATCCCATGCATGTATCTCTGTAAACAAAGGATATAAGTAGTACGTTCACTGTGCCTGTGATCCTGTTACTAAAGACTCATCTATTTTAGAAAATAGAAGACAATAGTGGCTATCTCAAGTTACCATTCCCTAACTTCTTATTAATTTGGGTTTCAAACCATATTCCACCCACCACAACTCTGACCCTACAGCTTTAATTAATCATGCAAGAAAGAAGATCTTCTTGAATATGACACTCGCTGCCACGGTTTTGATCGTCACTGATATTTCATTTCCACAAAAATTGATTTGGTGGATTTTTTATGAACCCAGTAAAAATCAAATAAAATTTATAACCCAGTGTGTCATTGAAAAGTTAACTCTACTCCAGAGGGTAGTTTTTTTTCTAAGTACTTTGACATTTTATAAAAATATCAATTTTTTTATTAAAGAAAGATAAGAAATATCTCCACCTATCTGATTTGACTCAGAAGAATGACAGATAACCTCAATTTTATCTAGTTCCATCATATAGTTTTGAATTATGAGTTCTTAGTATATTCTGGATATTGGTCCCTTAACAAGAACATAATTTAGAGATATTTTCTCTCATTAAGTAGGTTGTGTCTTGAGTCTGTTATTGATATATTCTGAAGAGCAAGTAATCTAATTTCATGAGTGCAAGTTTATCTATTTCTTTGCTGGTTATAATTTTGGTGTCACAGCTAAGAAAACACTGAAGAATCCTAAATTATCAAATATTTATGGCTATGTTTTCTTATGGTCTTATTTTCTCCTTTGTATATTCACTAGTTTTGAGTAGAATTCTTGTGTATGCTGAGGAGGACAAATACGCAAGTTTTGTGTGTTGTTTTGGTTGGTTGTAGAAATGCTGTTGTTTTGATATATTTCTTGAAAAGAATACTTTTTCCTCCAGATAAAATGTTTTTGCTCTCGTGTAAAAGTCAGAGGAACATGAGTTCCAGTTTTGTTGTGCTCTGTTGGTCTTTCCCCATCTTGCGATACTGCATTGATTTCTAAGCCTTACATGTTTTGAAATAGGGAAATATGAGCCGTCTCCATTCTTACTTCTTTTTGTAATCTCAGAACTGTGATAATTGTCGTTTCTTGCATTACCTTTGGGGTTATCTTGTAAGTGGTTCTAAAGACTCCTTCTGGGAGTTTTACAGGGATTCTATAATCCATTTTATAACATGTCGATCACTGTGTCAAGTATTCATATCCTTGAATATAGAATATTATTTTATGTATTTCAAGGAGACAGTGAACTGAGAAGACCAGGATAAGAATAAGCCAAATGAAAATGTCACAAAGTTCATTTTTAAAAGCCCCTAAAAACAATGCTACACAGCAACATATATTTTATTAGGAATGGAGAAATAAAAATTCTTCAAAGTTCTGAATACCTAGAATTTTGTAAAAAGCCAATCCATGAATAATGAAAAATAATATATAAAAGAAAGACATTAAAATGTGTTTTATTTTTTAAATATGTTTTAAAAGTAGCATTGGCTCCCTTGCATGAATGTGCAAATTCTTCACATTCATAAATGTTTTAAAAAAGAGTAAAAACATAGGTTGCATGTTAATTTTACCAAGTCCTAAATTATTTTTCCAGGGCTCTAAAGAATAGCTGATAATTAACTGTCTTCAAAATTAACACTTGAGAAGTGCTTAGGGAAAAGAAAGATTTAGATTTCAGAAAAAATGAATTCTTCCACTGTGTATTCTTGTCTTGTCGATGAACATATCAGGACAATATACATTTTCCAAAGCTTTGGCCTTCAGTCCACAGAGGGAAGGTTTGACAAGATAGAAACTCCTACATTTGTGTTGGTATCATCTGTTCACGTGATAGAATTTGAGCCCTGGAAAATAGTTCTTAGGAGAAGTAGTCACAATATGGACCAAATATGATGACTAACAGTAAACTCATTCTTAAGTGTCTTTATTATAATGTTATCTCACCTTTATTAATATTTATTTAAAGGCAATAAGATAAACAAATTTTCTTTCAAACTATGTTATAGTAATTCAGCTTAAATAAGTACATATTTATTTAAATAAGTACACATGAGTGCTTTGGTTCCTTTCAACTTATAAGTAATACATTTTATACAGTTAGCTATTCATTTCAGAGTAAAGATTTATAGCTTACTACTGCATTTATTCATATATCATAAATTGTATTTTGTGTTCTGTTAGTTTTTTTTTAATTTGAAGAGCATATTTTCCACAAATAACTATATGTATTTATATATTTTATATGACTAAATGCATTGATAATTCTTTAAAAAGAACCAAATGACTACACTATGAGCATATATATTCATTGTCATTGATCTAAAAAGTATACAATGAAGACAGGAACTCACACACAGACAAATGCAGAATTTTTAGATGATTCCATGGAAAAAGAGAACAGCCACAAGGTTTTAAAGAAATGAATTTACTTTGAAATAGCTCAATATTTTCTGAATATAATAAATTTTTTATTTATAGTATGTGCTTTATATTTTCTTGGGTTTTTAATATTCCATTTGCTTTGATTTATTTTAAAAATTCATTTCATTGAATATATTTATAGGATATTTATACTATATAATTACTTATTTAAGATAATTAATAACTTCATAAAAGCATACTTATTTTTTTACGGTGGAACACTTAAAAATTTAACCTCTGAATTTCACATTGCTGTTTGCCATCTTCATCAGATATCACACTTCTCTATGCTTTATCCCTCTTAACTAAAGGCTGTGACTTCAACCAATATTTCTTCATTTGTTCCTCCTTGTAGGTTTTCTTAAAACTTCATTTAAATTTATTGAAATACATTAATAATTACACCACACCCCAGTTTCCCTTTCCTCTCCATCATGAGAGGAAAATATCTACCCTTTGCTTTCTGTTTCTGTGACTTTTACATTTCTGGATACAGGAAAGCATGCAGTATCTATTGTGTTGGCCTATTTCATTAGTAGTGTCCTCCTTATACACTCTAGGTATATGACATCTTTTTTATTCATTCACCAATGAAAACTACAGTTGGTTCCATATCTTGCTTACTATGAATAATGCTACAATTACTGTGGTAATGTAAATATAATTTCCTCATAATTATTTTATTTGCAAATATCCATGGTCTAATTACTGAATCATATGGTAGTTATTTTTGAATGTTTGAGAAATTGTCACACTAATTGTCCATAATGGCTATACTGATTATCATGAACAATGTGAAGTTCTCTAATTTTTTTAGATGTTTTACTTTTCATAAATGTTTTATTTTAAAATAGCAGCTTTTCTAGTGAGGCTTGTATCTCCTCTAACAACAAAAATGTAGGAAAACAAACTATTGGTCATAATAGTGAGAGATCCCCTTATTTTATTATTTTCCTCATTATTCAGTGGTATTATAAAATATATTTTTAATTTAGTACTGATATGAATTGCATTCACAAAGAAAATATGATCTAATTCTCATAGTTTGCAGCATATCAGTAAGTAACAATATTTAAAAATGAGACATTAGCACTAAAATTAAGTATTAAGAGTGACTTATTATATATCCATTGTTCTCACTTCTTTCCAATATAGAGCTCAAAACCCTAGCTATGGAAGTTAGTAAAGCAAAGGAAATTAGAGAGATACAAAGAAGAAAAGATTATATGTTATTATACTTACGAGATCCTAAATTTTTCACCTGAAAACTTCTAGAAACGATCAACACGTCCAGCAAACTGAAAGAATAAAAAAAAAAATCAAGCTCTAAAAATAAGTATCATTCCTATATCCAATAACAAACAGTGCTGAGAAAAGGAGCATGGGAATACTCCCATGCCAAATAACCCTGAAAAAATACAGGAATAAACCTAACAAAGACAGTGAAAGACCTCTATGATGAAAACTAAAGTTCCAAAGGAAGAGACTGAGGAAGATATTTTTAAAAAAAGAAAAAGAAAAAGAAAAACAAAACCCTCATGTTGCTAGGTTGTTAGAATTAGTCAAATCGATCCCAATCAAAATCCTCATGCAGGCATTCTTCACAGAAATAGAAAACAATTTCATATGGAATCATAAAAGACTTCAAAAAGACACAGCAACACTGGGAAGTTAGAAAGACGCTGTTTGTTAACAAAGTCTGCGTCTAAGTATCAGTTCCACACCTAGTGTCAAAGAACATTGTGGAAGAGGGAGCAGAAAGAACGTGAGAGCCAGAGGACCTGAGAGTTTGCTGTGAGATTGTGTCCCCTAGTAGTAATATCAGAAGCTACACCCATAAAGTCTCATCAACATGACTGTATAAACACGAGCTGAACAAGGGTGACGCCACTGAACATGTCATCTGAATACGGAAAAGCCCCCACCCCCAGCTCCACATAACTCATCAGCACAGCTTCCACATCTGTGCTCAACAAGCATCACAGAAGAGGGGGTGGAAAAGTTGTCAGAGGGAGAAACCCTGGAAGTCTGCTGTGAGATAGTGTCTCCTAGAAATGGTCATTTTAACAAGGAAGGATAATGTCACAGGGTTCCATCCCTAGACACAGAACTACAGGCAACTAATGACTGCTGAGAGAGGGAGAATTAGCCTCTCCTGGGGGATTAGCCCCCTTACTGGTTGTCCAATACAGAGTATTCTTCCCTGGAACCATATACAAACAAATAACAAAAAGATTCAATACATTATATAAGTGTGATTGTATTTAGATATAGATACATGTGTGTGTGCGCACACACACACACACACACGCACACACACATAATCATATGTAACAAACTTGGTCAAAGAAAAAAGACATCAATCAACTAGAGAGTGTTGGTGGTGGTGGTGTTTAAACATGTTTGGTTTTTACGAGATGATAGCTGAGAGGGGCTAATTGGAGGAATGAGGAGGAAAGTGATATAATTCCATTTTGATTAAAAACATTTTAAAACTTTTAAAATAAAACAAAACTGCTGAGAATTTTATCTTGAACTCTTAACCTCCAGAACTGTGAGGCAATATTTTTTTTAATTACTCACTTTGTGGTACCTGGATGCAGTAGCGTCAGAAAATTCATATGCTACTATCCTTTAAATTCATATAATACTATCCTTTAAATTTTACTTTAGAAACATTAACTTTAAAATTAATCATACATGGCATTAGTTTTATCATAGCATGTTTTAATTGCTAATTACTAGTGACATTAGTGCCAGGTAAATATTATTTTTAAACACGAATGTACAGGTAAGGAAGAACACTTTATTACTTTTCTTTACTGTTTGTTTTGCATGTTGCAATTATTTTTATCTGTTCACCTTTTCTTGAATTTCTATACTTAAGTCTTTCCTTAAACACTTTATGTAAGAATTCTTGTTTCTTTCTCTTTTATCCATCAAAATATTCATTCTATATTCATGCCAGCTACAATGTGTCTATATAATCCCATAGTTAACCCACTGCCAGTTGCCCAGAAGGGCTAACACTGATTATTCTGTTGTAACAGGATGAGGACACAGACTAAATCAAAATATCATTGTACTTCATGGGATCCAGCACTAAAATAGTGTGAACAGAGGAGAAATGTATTTTGATATGAATACAAGTCAAATTTTCTCTGATATTGGATTAGCAAAATGTAACTATAAAATTTGACTCTAATATAATGGAAATTCTGCATTTTGAGATACACCACACATAATGAGTCATATGAAATGGCAAGCAGGCAAACCATTTTCTGCCATCAATTATATAACATAGAATTTCTCATTATTAGCTTGTTGCAAGGCACAAACTGAACTCAGTACTAAAAACAGTGATAATGCTAGTAACAACCTATACATGAAACAACAGAAATAACTCTTCAAAACCTGGAAACACTTATATATACATATATACTGTTATATATTATACATATGTTTTATTAATAAATTATAATGCTAAAATTACTTCATAAACAACCTGTGATTTTTATAAAAACCAACCACATGCTCACAAAAGAATAGAATTATCCTTTTGTTATTTTCTGAAAGCTATGGCAAAAACATTGCTGTTTCAACCCATGATTATAGAGCATGTATCCAAATACCCATAGGAACTAGACTAGTATATAAACATATCAGACATAAAGAACAAAACCTCATTGTCTTCCAAGTTTTTTGATGTATGACTGCAGGGAAGCTTTGTAAATTTTGAAATTTTCACTCGTTTAATTTCTCATTTTTTTAAAAAAAAATACGTTCTTCTCTCAGACACAGTATCCCCTCCCTGCACTCCTCACAGCTCTACCACCCAATTCCCTTCTCCCCCTGACCCACATCAGCTCCAGCTCCTTTCCCTTCAGAAAAGAGCAGGCCTCCAAGAGCGGACAGCCAAACAGGACAAAGCCAAAAACAGACAGAAAACAGGAACAACAAAATTAGGACAAAACGAATTACAATAAGACAAAGCAAAAGACCTCACAACTGAGGCTGGACAAGGCAACCCACTGGGACGAAAAGAAACCAAGATCAGGAAAAAGAGTCAGAGACACATGTTCCCACTGTTAAGAGTGACAAATCTGTTAACAGCCACAATGTATAAGCAGAGATCCTGGTGCAGACCCATGCAGGACCTGTGCTTGCCACTTCAGCCCATAGGAGCCCTGCTTAGCTGAATCAGTGGGTTGTGTTCTCCTGTTGTCCTTCATCTCTTTTGACTCCTACAATCTTCCTTCCTCCTTCCCGTAGGATTCCCTGATCTATGAGAGGAGGGATCCGATGGTGACCTCCAATTTACACACATACGCTTTCTATCTGCACAGTGTCTGACTGGGTCTCTGCACCTGCTCCCATCTGCTGCTGAAGAAAGCCTCTCTGGTGAGGCTTGGACAAAGCACCAATCTATATGTATAGCAGAATATCATTAGGAATCATTTCATTATTTTTTTCCATTGGTGTTAGCTTCTACTCTAGGTGTCTGGGATCTCCAGTCTCCAGTTCCTGTCCATAGAGGCAGTGCAGGACATGGTCTCCCTCTTCTGGAGAGGACTTCAAGTTAAATCAGACATTTGTTGGTCACTTCTATAAGTGTGAAGCCACCACTGCCCCAGCACAACTTGAAGGCAGGACAGATTGTAGTTCTGTAACATTTTGCGGTGTCCAGGTTTCTCTTTCCATTGCCTGTAGTGTACCTTCCAGTGTCAAAGAGATCAGAATGTAGAGATGAAGACTCCGTGCAAGCACCAGCTTGACCTCTCTACATTCAATGAGATATGTGGATGTTGTCCTCGGCAATGGGGCCAGACTGTCAGGTTTTTCTTTTTTCAGTTAGCAAACCACTCTCATAGGATTAGCGTGGGTGGTTTAGGGATTTCAACAGAACCCCTTAGCAAACAACTCAACCAAATACAGCATAGTCCTACCACTGGAAGCCTTGCCTGGATGTAAAAGATGGCCAGTTCAGACTCCATCTTCCTCATTACTCAGGAGGGTCACTGTTACAGATTCCAGGATGCTTCTACTGCAATAGGTTTCAACATTGTCCCACAAATGTCTCCCAGTTCCCCTGGTACTCTCTCCCTCCATATCTTTCCCCCATCTGATCCCTCCCACTCCTGTCCCCACCCACTTCCAGTCCACCCCCAAAATCTATTCTGTTTCCCTTTCTGAGGGAGATCCATGTGCCCCTTTCAGCCCTCCTTTCCATCTAACCTCCCCGTGTCTTTGTAGCTTGATTATCATTTACTAACAGCCACTCACCAGAAGTGAATACACACCACATTTGTCTTTCTAGGTCTGTCTGGGTTACCTCACTCAAATTAATTCTTTTTCTAATGGCATTCATTTGTCAGGAAATTTCATGATGTCATTTTTAAATGGATGGATAAAATTCCATTGTATAAATATATCACATTTTCTTTATCTATTATTTGGTTGTATGTTGTTTTGGATTTCTGGCTATTATGAAAAAAACACATTTCAAACAAAGATGTCTTCTGTTCGCTATACAATTAGTGTTTATAATACATTTTGCAACCTGCATGCTTAAATCCTGTTAAACCCAAAGTAAGTGGATCCTGACTGATGAGCCAGATTCTAAATCGACCCTTTCCATATCATCTGAAATAAGACAGGTAGAGGGAGGGGAAAACAGAAGGCAAAAGATGGTGCTATCAATCACTTTATGGAATAGTTTATAGAAATAGCGATTGTGTAAATATTCACTTAGCCTGTAGTATCTAGAACAGCATTTCTTTTTTTCCATATTCTTTTATTTTTTTCCATTCAAAAAAAATTTACATTTCCTCCCCTTCTCCCAGTCCCCTCCCGCTCCCTCCACTCCTCCTCCCTCCCCCTGCTTCCTTAAAAGAGGGCATGGTGCCCTGCCCTGTGGGAAGTCCAAGGCTCTCACCCCTCCATCCCGGCCTAGGAAGGTGTGCATCCAAATAGACTAGGTTCCCAAAAAGATAATACATGCAGAAGAGATAGGTCCTAGTGTCATTGTTGATGGCTTCTCAGTCTGCCCCCATTGGCAGCCACATTCAGAGAGTCCGGTTTGATCATATGCTCGTTCAGTCCTGGTCCAGCTGGATTTGGTGAGCTCCCATTAGATCAGGCACACTGCTAGAACAGCATTTCTTGAGTGAAACTCCTGGAAGCCTCCACTCCACCTATTCCTCAGTAAACCAGACCCCTCTCCACCTACATGTCAGCTCTATCAGTGCCTGTAATTTCTATATGTTACTCATTCAACGAGCTGTCAGGTTGCTAGTGCATAGCAATTACTTTTGAGACACAATTACTTTTGAACATAGCAGTGTGCAAGGCAAAGTCAAGATTTTCATAGAGATTTTTCTGTTATTGGAAAATATCCAGGGATATTTTAAGTAGTTACGTAAGGTTTTTCAGGAAATGAGAAATCGGACAACAAAGATAACCGTGTTAATGACTGAAGTTAGTATTTAAAGGTGATTCTGAAAATAATGCTTTTATTTGAAATAAACTGACATCTATCAAAAGAAAAAAATTCTTGCTCCAAGCCCTCTTCCTTCCCCTAATTCTACCAGCCCTCCAGGTTTTAGATGCTGCTGCCTGTATTCAGGTGATCTCTTCTCTATTCATTTAATCCTATCTAAAAATGGCCGTATAGACTAGGCAGCCAGATTCCTTGGTCTCTTGGGTGTCCGTCAATCCATCAAATTGATAATCAAGACTAACTACCAAAAGTAGCATCACATGGGAGTTCTAAGGCAAGGCCCTAATGCTTATGGATGTCATTCTAAATGTAGTGGAGTGTTCCCTTGTGGTGTACCAACAATACTTGAAATTTAATATGTCTAGAATGAACGCATCATCTTTCCTTCATAAACACATTTATGTTTCTGTGTTGGCCATTTTAGTAAAAAAAAAAAAATCCATTCTGATGCAATCCTTTCATTATTTTCAAATCCTGTCAACTACTAAATTCTATTGATCTGTCCTCCCTCTAAATGTCACTCACCATAAGCTCTTCTGCATATCATTGCCACTGTTCCAGCTCGCATGCTGGGCTCCCTTCCCGAAATCATATAACTCTTCAGTCTCAGATTATCCACAGTGTACAGTTTATCCCTTACACAGAAACTGTGATTCCTAAACAAACATTTGTCATTCTTCCCCTCTGGGCAAGTTCTGTATTAGTTCACCATTGCACCCTATAGTATCTGCACCCTTCTGCATGGAATTAAAGGAATTCAAGGATCCTTAACATTTGACTCCTACCTACAACTCCAGTTCCCACAGCAAAACTGGAACTACTTTCAATTACCTTTACATTCCCACTGTCGGGAGCTCTGCTCTTGGCACAGATTGCTTCTGACAGTTGAAATAGCTGACGTCATTATGTCCCCCACAGTGCACCTGTGCATTTCATTCTTAAAAGTTGAGTTTAGTAACACAATAAATAAATCTATAGATCACAATGATAGATAGATAAAAAGATAAATGAGAGAGAGAAAGAGAGAGAGTGAGCAAAATACTCCCCTTGAATATTCACACTCCTCCCCACACGCACATCCGATCAATACCACCACTTGAAATTGTATTGCTTCTGATACTTAGCTGCACTTTCCATGATGCTATCTGCAATGTTTCTTTGCCTCAATGCAATGGACAATGATGCTATGTGAAGACTATGGCTTAGCAACATAAATGCCAACTATACAATGTTCAACATACCCTGAATGTAATGATCATTAAGCCAGTCCCTTTAGATGACAAATGAGGAAACTGGTAATCAGAAATTTTAAGCAGACAGGGTCACAAAAGCCAGTTGTTCCCAAGCCCACAATAATTTCAAATCTTCATTGCAAGCTCTTTGTATGATCTGGTATTTCTCCCTTTACCTTTCATAGTGACTCTCATAGCTATTTCTTAAACAAAGAGCTGATGAATGGCTATGATTTGTTTATTTATTCTAAGCATGCCAACAATTATTGTTGAATGAATGAATAAAGCAATAGTCTTGAGCTTACAGTCATCTAATGTCACTGTCACCTACTGTGTGCTTCCAGGCATTTATCACTGCTTCATTTGCTAATTCTCTTGCCACTTCTTTACTAGTTTGTAAATGCTTTTATGCCATATTTGCCGTAGATATTCTCATGTTGTGATGACTCCCAACAAGAAAATTATTTTTGTTGCTATTTTATAACTATAATTTTGCTACTGTTAAGTGGCATAATGTAAATATCTTATGTGCAGGATATCTAATATGAGACTCCTGTGAAAGGACAATCTAACAGCCAAAGGTGTTGCAACCCACAGATTGAGAACCACCGCTTTAGGAGAAATGATAACTGAGATTCGATGAGTGACAATTTCTAAACTTGGTGATAATTTAAAAATTTAGAAGCAACATTAAGTGACAACTAATGTCACTTATACTTAAAGCTTGAATTAGCCTTATTATAATTGAACAAAACAAGTTTGTCTATCATTTTAGCAAATGAGAGTCAAAAATATTTAATGCCCAAGAAACAGAATTTAATTTTTAATTTTATGATTCTAGTTTAGCTGAGTTTTTTATAAAAAAAAAAAAAGCTTGAGAGCATTTCAGGCTTAAATTTTGATTTTCATTTTCTTTTTTAATCTTCTGAATTTGGTCCAAGGCTATAATTCATTCTTGAGTTCCTCTGATAATATATAGTATTTCAATTTTACTGGCCACAAAAATGTTGATAGGATGAAATTCCATGAAGTGTTTTGATAAATGAAATGAAATGGAACTGGTATTCGACTTAGAAAATGAGATTGTGTCTATTTCACAGTATAACAAACCCTGACTAAGAATATCCTAAAATTTGGGTTTTCCTAGTCATTTGATTGCTCTGTGTCCAAAGATAAATACGTACATGAGCAAACCCACTATTCATCATGGTTTTCTAGAACTTTAAAAAAGGCATAGTTATTGGAAGCCACAAGATTGACTTTCAAGTACAGAGGATATCATGTTCATCTAAACATCTGGAGGCTCCAGTCATATATTTTAATTTATCTTATTTGCTCTAAAGTACCTATCATTGTTTTTTCAGGGTTTTTTTTTTCAGCCATCATTTCTAAACCACTGAATTAAATTTCTCATTTGTTTTCACTATGAAGCAGAATGATACTGTGGTACTATGTTCTTTGGTTTGAGGACTACACATTGAATGTGAAAAATATTATGTGTTCTAATCATATGAACATACATATATTTGATATATAATATATAATATGTAAAACATTAGACAATTAGATGTGAAATTAATTTTATATACTTGCATTGTGTGATACATATGTACATGGTGTAAACATTTCCAATAACATTTAGACTAATATATACTTGCTTCAATATTGTCACAACACAGGATACATGCTTACTTAGAACTACAGTTCAGTCATAGGAGGACATCAGAATTAAATGATAAATGTCATACTCAAGTTCAAACACATATGCTATTTACTAAACTAGGCTGTATTAAAATAACAGGTTGGCCATGTTATATACTGTTTTTATTTATGCAAATTTACTACTTGGGCACGATCTTTTATTTTGTGATTAAATTTCCAAAGGGCATTTTTGACATTCACATTAGCTTAGTTTGAGTGGAAATTAATTTCCTCTCGACAAGTGTTATGAGTTTCAAAATATCCCCTCTGCACTTGTTTGTTGGAAAGGTTATTTGTATTACAAATACGCATGATGAAAAACCAAAGCTTTATTAGGCCTACATGTCTTTATACACGTAGCATCAATTTTAAGTTAATGTGATCAGTATTATATAGTAAGCTTGGAAAATTGCCTATAACTTCATAATTATACAACTGTTTCTTACCATATTTAAATACTACTGTGGATTTTAATTTTTATTTTGTAAGTTTGATAATTTTTTAACACAATTTTATCTGAACAGTCATGCCAAATCCAGGAACTAATTAGCTTAAAATTTAGGTAAACCAAGTAGCTGTTCCTGTCTTCACTATTGGGAAGAGTGTGCTAGAAATGAAGGCAAAGGGCTTGGGAGCAGAGGTCCTTTTGACCTGAGCCACTCATAGTGCTGAGCTGTAGGACTCTATTGGAACACAGTGACAGCACATCCACACGGTAACTTTCTCCTTTCTAAGCTGTCGAATAGACCGAACATCTGGCCTGGCCTGGCCTGTGGTAGCTGGAAATCCCCCTAAGCACATGCCATAAATCCCTTAGATGCTAGCAGGAGCCACATAGGACTAAATATTGACTTTATACCAAGATAAGTTCTTTGCCATAATTTCCACAAGTAATATCACAGAAATTATTTGTGAGCTAAGCACAAATCCAGAGAGTAATTTACCTAGCACTCTAGTTTGCTGAGAATCTAAGTAAACTACAAATTAAAAATCAATAAATAACCAAAAATCCCAAGAATGAATTATCCTTTCATTTAGACTTAAATTTTTTTCTTAAAAAATGATGCTGGAGATGTATAAATGGCTCAGTGATAAAAGCACTTGCTAAGCAAAGCATGCATATTTGAGTTCAGATGCTGGTAACAAGATAACAAGTTAAGCATGGTCATCCTCATGCCTATAACTCTGCCTCTAAGAGATAGCAGAGACAGCAATATCAGCAGTATTGTTGGATGCCAGCATAGTCCAAAACAAACAACTAAAACATGATATTCAAAGTCAATGAAAAGAATAATGTAGAGAGTTACAGAGAACATCTAAAGCCCATACACGTTTGCCCACATCACACACCTGCATATACACATAAACAGAAAAGGTTTATTACTCAGAGCATTAATTTCTTAGATATTTCTGATTTCAGAAGGATAAAATATTTCCACTATGTAATATAAACATGCAAATATGCATATCCGTGTGTGTACACATGTAAGACATAAGCACATGTGTCTTCACCTTGGGACTTTCTCCAGAACGGTATTTTATAGGTACTTTCCTTCAAAAGGACATGGAAATGGATGAGTTTGGATATAACTATGTCTTTATCTTTCCATAGATTAAAACCTTCTCTTTACTAAATAAGTTATACCCATGTTTTGCCTGCCCAGAAGAAGATATTTCTCTTTAAATGCTAAAGGCACTAACACAGTGTCTCAGTCCTGTGTAATGCCTGGTTTTATACCAAGTGTTATCCAAGCAAGCACAAATGTGTGCAGCTGTTTTCTCTCAGTGAGTGCTTATTGGGTACCGCTGCAGTTTCGTGCTAATCAGCTCTGTTTCCCTGATTCATTCAGACAAAAGAAGCAGATCCAGTTTGTGAACATGGTATGGTGAAAATGTCGTTGTAAGACTGAATTGGCGAGACAATGGATCTAGAGATGAACTCCTAAGAACTTAACCAACCCTGTGAAATATAGCTCTTATGTTTTGTTACTTAGCTTTGGTGATATTTTTATCCTGGTTGAGCTATTTAATTTGAATGTGTTTAGTATAAAATGAAACACTAGCTAAGTACTATTAATTCTACATTGCCTCATTTCATTTCTTTGGAGTGGCTACATAATATTTATTACAGCTGGTCCCTAATTACCTCATTTTCTTCTTCATTTCCTTATAACACACTAGTATGATAAACTTGAGACTCTTCATTGGAAGAAGTTCTTAAAGTCTTATTACATTAAAAACAACTAGTAGTATAGTATAAGGGAATGCAAAAACTCTTGATATCTGTAGGTACACTGGTATACCTACATAAATGCATATTTATATAATCAGTCATCTCTTCGCATCTCCAAATAGGTCGTGGGAACCCCATGGATAATGAAATCTTTGAATGTGCCTAATCATCATATGAAACTCATAGTGTTTCTTTATAACCTAAAGCATCCTGTAATCTATTCTAAATTGTTTCTAAAATACATATAACATTTAGTGTGAAATACATGATATACATGCAGTTAGTATGCAATACTGTTTATGGGAAAATGACAAGAGAAATAGTATCACATGGTCAGTGCAGGTACAATTTTAAAAACTATTTTGATCTCTGTTTTCTCAAATCCTCAGATGCAGAACTACAAATACAAAACTCGCAGATACAAAATTATGACTGTGCAACCATAACATTGTTTTAAAAAATTCCATCTTCTAGCCTGAAAACTGTCTGAAAACAAAGGACAAACTAGATGCTACTAATTTTGGTAGCGATATCTGAGGAGATGCACAGCCAGTGTCTACATGTCTTTGCATGAGGAACTGTAAAAATCACACAAGCTGTCTGATAATCGCAATATTATCCTATTTGTGTATTGAAACAGCAGTTAACATAATTCTATTTTCTCCCACAAGAAACATTAGAAGGAAAACATATATTTTTTCCTAAAGCATATGGGCCTCGCTGGTAATTAGATGTTTGTTTTTGTCCCATCTTCTTTTCAATGAAGTAATAAAATGTATCTTCTCAGAGGTAGATTATTCCCCAAAGGTGATGTGTCGGGACAAATCTGCTCGGTGGCACATAGAGTCACACTTTCATTCTTTGTAGCTCCCATCTTATCCGGGGCAGAGTCTCATGTACGAAGACTTGGCAATGTAAAGAATCTTGAGGATATTATCCCAACTAGGTCTTATGTCCCATTTAAGCAGCAGTTAGTGTTCTTTGCATTCTCAAGGGGCTGTGACAGAAGTCTATTGCCATTTTGTTGTGAACTTTCCACGAAGCAGCTCTTCATACAGCCCATACACTACTTCTCTATTGTTGACAGTTTCATCTATGTCTCCATCACAGCCTTATTCCAGTATTTCATTCACTGATAATCTGATATTTCAGACACATTTCTCCACTCTGAGAAACAGAATGATGATGGCATACATTCCCTTGCTGTAAGGTAGTCATGGACTGTGGAATAATTAGACCAAAACACATAAGCCAAATATAATATTGATAGACTAAAGGCACATGTAATAGAAGAGTATGGTGTAAACAAAGATACAGACATCAAAACAAGCTGAGAAGTATTAAATATTTCTTAGTGATGAACCAAAGGATGAGAGGACACAATGTTTGGCAGAAGGAGGAGATAGTCATTCTAGCGGAGAGAGCTTTGAAACAACAACAAACAAGTATAACCACGAGCACAAAATGCTGACACAGCCTGAAGTGTAAGAATTCGTAGACGTGATTGCTGTGTCCACCAGTCTTACTTAGAATGAGCGGTAATACAGCACCACTTGATCTGTCATTAGTCCTTACATTTGTAGGTGTACTGATGTCTTCCACCTGTGCATGATACTGAGAGGAACCTTTCCCTAATCACTTCCTGTAGTTATTGGCTACGTGCAGGAGGTAACACAACTTTCCAAGTTGATTAAAACTTAAAACTTCCTCTTTCTTGGCCCCTACATCTTAAAGGAGAAGAAGGAGACAGACAAGATTTGTTTTTTATCTCACAGAGAATCTAAGACAGAGTAGAAGTGATTTTGAAGAAAACAGAGAAGTATTAAAATATTTCATCAGAAACTGGTATCATTAGGTTTGAGTTCATAAGGATGATTTATTTAGCAAATAGATGTTAAGAAAAAGAATTACATGAAAAAATGAAGAAAGGTTTTGATTCTAAATCCAATAAGGACTACTATTAGTATTGCTGTAGTAGTAAAGAATATAGTTGCTAAAAATGGTGGAAGTTAAGCATGCGTGGTGCACGGCAAGACAAGGCTGAAGGAGAATGGCAGATAAAAGGCAAATCTCAAAAAGCAAGCATACACTGCCATACCCCTGCAATTCCAGCAATCAGAAAGCCCAAGGAAAGAGGAGTGCAGCAAGAATGAGACCATCGGGGACTGCATATCAAGCTTCACACAGCCAGAGCTATGTAGTGAAACCTATCTCAGAGGGGGGGAAGAGAGAGAGGGAGGAGAGAGAAAGAGAAAGAGATGAGGAGGGATAGGAGGGAGGGGGAGGAAGAGGATAGAGAGAGGGAGGGAGGTAGAGAGAGAGAGGAGGCAGAGGAGGAAGAGAGAAATAGAGAGAGGAGGGAGAGAGAGAGAGGAGGGAGAGGAGGAAGAGGGGGAGAGAGGGGGAGCAGGAGAGAAGAGAGAGAGAGAAAGAGAGAGAGGAGGGAGAGGAGGAATAGGAGGGAGAGAGAGGAGGAAGAGAGAAAAAGAGGAGGGAGAGAGAGAGGGAGAGAGGGGGAGCAGGAGAGAGAGAGAAAGAGGAGAGGAGAGAGAAAGAGAGAGGAGAGAGAAAGAGAGAGAGAGAGAGAGAGAGAGAGAGAGAGAGAGGAGTGAGGATGATAGAACTTAGAGATAAGTACTAAAGTGGTGACCTAGCATGTGTGAGGCCTCATAGTCAACCCCCAACATCATAAAAAGGAAATTATTAAATAATTAAAACACAAAGTCTCAGGTTCCAATCTAAAAGAACAAGGAGACTCATTTGCAACTGCTTCTATGGAGATCCAACAGAGTCAGAAGTTTGAAGCAGATGCTAAGCTCAATATTTAAGTATTTAAATATCTGGGCACAGTAGCTGAAGCCTGTAATCTTAGTGCTCCTAAGGAGAATGAGGAGACATCGCGATTCAAGGTCATCCTCAGTTTCATAGCAAGTTCAAGGCTGGTCTGGGGTCTGTGAGACTGTGTCTCATAAAAGCCAAAATAAGTAACAAAATCTGTTGAGTTCAAGGTACATAAGAAACAAAAGCAAAGACAACCACAACCACAACCAGGGTATTGCATCCATTAGACTATATCTAGGGTGGAAGTAAATGATAAGAAAAGACTGAATATTCTATCAAGAAAACAGAAGCAGCAGAGAGTTACAGGGCTGTGTTAACAGGAAGCCCACATTATTATTACTACCTTGGAAGTTTATTAACTTTATCCACTCAATTTTACCAGCAAGATTATTTTAATTATATTATATCATATATGTTCTATAAAACATATTCTTGTAAACACACTCAGTGCATAAACTTAAAAAAATACATAATGCAAATAAGGGAAGTAAAACAAGCAAACAAATGTGCTGTCTGAACAGGTTTCCATGGATGCACATAAATATGCATTACTCTTTTTTTAGATTGGGTTAGATGAAAATTGGCAATGTGTTTTGCTCAGTTCCTTTTCATCGCTGCTCTGCGATGTGTGGATGTCAGCATTGAGGAAGCTGGCTGTCTTCTGATCTTAGATTACTAGTGTTTTCCAGCACATTTTCATTCTGATTACATAAAAAGAGCTGGGATTTCCTTCCTTTTCTGAACTCGGGCTCATTAAGAGTGGAAGCTTATCACTTTAAGCTTTATCTATCATAGAGTTTGGTTAGAACTGCCTCAAAATCCTCAATGTGTATTCTGGTTTTGTTTGCTGGTTTTAAGCCGTCTTTAGAGATATCTTTGTACAGGAAATTGAAAGCCCTTTTATCTGAGCAGTTAACTGAAGTACACATTGTTGGATATCAGAAAAGACATTTAAAATTTACAAATAAAAGCCTTTCTGGAAAAAGCCAATTAAGTATCAGACAGAACAAAAGTTGTTGACTTTATTGCTGTTAATGAGGATATTATCAGCTTAGAATAAGAATTTTATTTGATGGTGCTTTAAAATAAATTTATATCATTTGATAGAACTAACCATGAATAGATACTAATGTACTTAATGAATTGCAGCAGGCACAATTTTTGTTCAGATTAGTTAAAAAATAAATAGACTTGTAACAATGAGCATAGAAATGTTGAGGTTTACTTCTGCTTACATCAGATGATGGAACTAAAAAGGTTGGGTCATGAACATCAAGAAATGAGAGGATGAATCTACCTTGCAAGCCTTGATAATTTATCCAAGACTTAACCACAACTAGACGATGCTTGCTAAACACAAGTATTATTGAGTGTGGTCCTCAATGTATTTTATCTCGAGAGAGAAGAAATAAGTGCACAAAAAATAAAAAGCAGCTTTTGAGGACAAAAATCTCACTCATTTCTTTTTCAACAGAAAGGTAATTCTCAGTTTAATTCAAAATTAGCAGACCAGAAAATGCACACAATTAATGACACTGTCTAGTTTCACTAGTTTGGATATCTTCAGAAAAAGGGACAGGATTTAGGCTCTAAGTGTATAACTCTCTTAAAATATTTCACCCTTAGATTTTTAGATTTCAAAGATATTTAACCAAGTATAGGTATGTCTAAATTTTCACAGTAGGAAGCAAAACAATGATCTCCATTAAAAAAATAAAACTCTATTATGCTCTTCTGCATAACTCTTAGAATCTAATAATATGGTAAAAGAGTAAACACTTAATTATACTACCTGCTAAGTAAATCTAGAGGCAAGAGTCTTTTGCTAGCTATACAAGCAATCAAACTAATCATATGAAACGACATTAAGGGCCTGAAAGCCAGACAGAAATTGAAGGAAAGTATCACATACTGTTAGTGAGAAACAGAAGCTCCTGAAATGTCTAAGCTTGGATTCATCTTCCCGTTTACAAAAAACATTCATTTCCACATCTGCTCACTATTTTATCAACTTCAGAACCACCGTCATTCCACTTTGCTTTTTCTTGCGGTGAGAAAACACTCTGATCATAAAGGGACTTAGAAGAGAAAAGGGTTTATTTTCACCTTCCGGGTCACACTCCATCACTGAGTAGTCATGAAAGGAACTAAAGAAGGCTCCTGAACAAGATACCCTGGGGCAATGCTGCACACTAGCCCACTCTCAGGCTGAAGCTTAGCTAGCTTTCTTACACAGCCCATGACCAGCTGACTAGGCATAGATGCTTCCATAGCAAGAAGAGCCCTCCTATATCAACTACAGAGATGATCCCTTACAGACATTCCCACAGAAACCTGATAAAGGCAATTTCGCAGCTGAGACTCTCATTTCAGGTTAGTCTAGGCCGTGTCAAATTGACAGTTAATGCTAACTAGTAAAACAATGAAAATCAACAATTTGGTTGCATAGTCAGAGTACTACACATGGTAAAGAGTTAAGTTATTAAGAAGTGATTTATACCATGTTACCATGTTAAAATGTGTAGAGCAAAGTGGTCTTTAAGCATTTCTGGTCATTCCATATTCTGATGTCAGTATCTCCCAAGAATACTGAGAGAGCCACATCTTCTGTATAAGTTGATTGTCTCAGGCTTTTTCTTTCAATAACAACTGACTACAAAAGCATTGACTAGGAAGTCTTCCTTAATCTGAATGCTGGAGGCATCACACACAGAACAAGAAACAACAAATCAGCATTCTCATATGGTCTGTGATCTTTCATAAAACATATGTCTACCTCATACTTCCTTAGTAGTCATACTAATAGTAATCTTCATTTATTCAGATCATAAATATTTCTCAAAGATATTTTAATAATTTTGCTAAATAAACTGCAATAGCAAAAAAGTCATCATCATCTAACTGATGTGCAAAAAATATTTGAACAAGTAATTAAATTAATGCTATCATTAAAATAATTCTCTCATTTTTGATTAGTGTATGTGTCAAATTTTATTTCTGATTAGAGAGCTGTTGGTTACTGCCAAGATGTGTATGCCACTATTGTACCCTTACTATTATCGTGAATTGATGCTCATTGTTGTGGACTGTCGAAATCAAAGTTGTGTAGAACTGTTGGTTGCTTCCTTCCATTGGAAGTATGCATGGTGCCTTTTGTTACCTTGAAAGTCTGTCTTCAAGAAGGCATTCAGGTCTGTTCCAGATCAGGTGCCTCTAAATCCTGTGTCTAAAAAGCATGGTGTCTTCAACAACAGAGAATTTACCTTCTATCTCTGGGGAGCAACCAAGAGCAACAGTAGCTTCATCCTCACACACAGAACATTTTAGGAAACTAAAAAATGATGAAAGTGAGAGAAAAAGTCTTCCCCAGGAAAAAACATCCAAATAGGATATCAAACACCAAATGGCCAGCACTGAAAACACATATAGGAGTAACATTATTTAAATGAGACGGTTATATTTAGAAATTATTAAATACATATATTAGTATATGTGTGTGTGTGTGTGTGTGTGTGTGTGTGTGTAGTAACAACTACAAGTTTAGAAAGAGGCCATGTTATTGAAAAAGAGAAAAAGAGTTATATGAAAGAATTTTGAGGGGGATAAGGGAAGGAGAAAGGATGTAGTTATATTATAATCTCTAAAATAAAAGAAAAACAAAAGAAATAATTACTCCCAGGCTGGATAATATGAAAACCAAATTATGACACCATTTTTACTTGTAGCATGTCATTAAAATGGCATGGATGCAACTTTGATTATTTGTGTTTCAATGTTTATTTATGAAATATTTTTGTTTAGATGATGCCCTTAAGTTATCTTGTAGGAACAGACACCATTCATAACATATGGCTAGAAACTGTCTCATACTCTACTAATTATATGACTATAGTAAAAGCAACACATGTAACGTGTCTGCAGAAAACACTCATAAAATGAAAAGTCCCTACCAAAAAGAACATTTTAAACTATAATGGAAAATAAGATATAAAAGAGCATTGCCTTTTGTGCTAACAAATATTTAAAATATTTACCATTAAATGTGTCTTAGCTCGACTCCATGTGAAAAGATTAACTGAGATTTTTAGTACAATAAACAATATAGATATCAGAAGATAATATTATATCTCCTGGTTTTACATTTTGTTCCTCTCCTATTCTATTTCTTCTGCTTTATTTCAGTTTCATTCTGCTGTGTGACGCAGCTCGATTGCAGACTCGCCATGCGGCCCAGCTTGGCCTTAGCTTCCAAGTGCTAGGAGGGAGTGGAGCTGGACCCCATCACATTCACTTCAATGTTCTTTGAGTTTCAAGTGTTTGCAAAATATTGTCTGGAGTTAATTCCTCAGAAGTGTTTATATTGTGAAAATGAAATACATCTAGAAATCACTGATTTTTTTTCCCTCTTGAAACTTATATGTCTATCCAGATGTAATTCCCAGATTTTTTCCTTTTTCCTTCAAGTTCTCTTAAATTCTAGTGTTCAGGTACTACTTCTAAAGTTTTTATTTATTTACTTAGCTTCTGGCTTGGCAGGAAATTTATTATTCTATTCCTGTCACTTTGGTCTAGATCACTAGTTACTGAGTCTGCAACTATAATTTGTGTCAAGAAGCAATGTGTCGTTTATCCTACTGTCGTGGCATTTAGGATAATATCAAATCCAAAGGTATACTTTTTCCATGAGTGAATTAGAGCCAAGAAGACAGGAAGTTCAGCCCTTATCTGGTGAGCCTTTAGTTGTGCAGTCAGGCTAAACTAGCCAACAAGGTCACCTGTGTACCCATCAGCAGAGATGGAGTTCATCACTAATCCTTGGAAATAGTGTCTATGAACCCTCAACACTTTCACTGGATCAAAATCCCGTAAGTATCATGTACAAAACAGTATTTTATCTTTCTCAGTTAAATGAGATTTTTTTTATTACTGGCCCTCTTTCTCCTAAATTTCAGAGATAAGAGAGCCAATTTGCTCCACTCCTTATATATTTTCCGATGGAGAGTAATCCTTGAGGGCTCTTTTAAGATTACATTAAATGTAATTATCTGGTCTCAAGTGAGTAAGACCCTAATTACTTTTGAAAGAATGTGCCTGAATGATCTACACTGGACCTACATTCAATTTGTTTTACACACACAGCGAGCAAGGAAAACATTCAGTGGCAGAAATACAATGTATGCTCTAATTCGGTATTCAGTGACTACTCTGAGAAAGGTTAATCCCAGCCTCCTAGAGAAGACACTAATCTTCTTTTGTCAAGTACACAATAGGTCAATAACTATATTTACATTTCTCATATGGCCCCTGCTAGGCACTCTAAGAATAAAATCTCCAGTAAATACCATGCTTAATGTGCTTTAAAAATGAAACATAACCTTTTCTTTACATATTTCTCAAGCCAAGCACATTTAAATTGCTTCCTTTATTTACACTAATTATAAACTAAGCATAGAAACTCAGGATCTCACTTTTTATGTTACAAATCACAAGTTCTAAGCCTTGAGTGCAATCTGTATATAATACAAGGACTGAGGTGTATATGAAACTCTCATTTCTATGTAAAACTGTGATCAGCAACCGAGTATGCTATACAATGCACATAAAGCAATAGGCCTTCTTGTCATCTTCCATATGAATAATAGTCCTTGTATAAAATATTAGAAATCTAATAATTACTTCTCTATTTTTTGTTGCTGCTATTTTTCCTTTACATTTATCTTTCCTGATTGGCTAATGGCTCTTAAAGATGCTTATCAGAAGAATGACTGCCAATGTGACAGCAAATAAGTAGATTTTTAAATATAATTTACTTATTTTAAATTCTCTTGTTCAACTGAGTAGAGTTCCAAGTTTATACTCTGACTCAGAAATCTACCAATTTCTTCCATAACTGTGTGCATCTTCTTCCACAGAGGCTCTTCCCAGTCAGCTTACAGACATTGTGCTTAATTTCTGTGTCGTCCATTGCCAAAGTCCAGTTTCATTGCACTGAAAACATTTAGTACTGCAGTGGAATTTGTCATGAATTTGGGGATATTATTACTTACTCCTAAGCCTACTCATTTACCTGCTTTCCCTATGTCAGATGAAAAGAAGTACGGAATAATTATCATTATCACTGATAAACAGTGCGGGTTTTGAGGAAGAGTCCCACTGTGTAGCTCAGAAACTTGGAACCCTTCTGCTTCCATTTTCCAAGGGCTGACTTTACAGGTATATGCTGTCAACTGAGAACAAAAGCATTTTCATTTACACCTCAGTTCTTTTTTCTTGTAATATTTTACTCATTACACTTTTATTTTCAATGTCTTCCCTCTATATACAACAATAAAAATTTAAGCATTATAAAAATTTCCCACATCAACATTTATGAATCTCTGATATTTAGAATTAGCTTCCTTTAAAATAATTAGCTATATAAAAGAGAGATGAAGATCTTTTTTTTTTAGTTTTTCTTATGTTGCTCTAAATGTACTGTTCTTTTGTTTTCTATATTAAAACAGAGACATTGAATGAAATTGAATTCTGTGTTAAATACATCCTCTAAGTAAATCATAAAGCTAGTTTGCAGTAGAATTGTACATTTTAAGTAGATAAATACAATTAGAACAGAGTATTTAGATGTCAAAATTTGTGTTTTAAAAACCTTGAGAATTAGAATCTCATTCCTGTAATTTTATCATTTTGTATGGGAAGAGAATGATTACAGGGTTTGCAAGGCCAGCCTTGGCTATAGAGCAAGACCCTGTCTCAGAAAAGAAAATTCTAAATCCCATTCCTCTCTTTGATTTCCTGAAAATTACTTGGTGCTTGCTTCGGCAACAAAGACACTGAAGCTGGAATGACACCCAGAAAGTTAGCGTGGCCTACACAAGGATGACATATGAAGATGTGAAGAGTTCTTTGTTTTTTTTCTCTACTCTTATTCTTCTCCTCCTTACTCCACAAACAGCAAGATTTGGAGTTCTATGTGGGAAGAAGACCTCAGTGGAAAAATAAAAATCACTTAAAGCCCATTATGCTCTACAGTGGTATGAGACAAGAGCAATCCAGTGAACTAATGGAGGCAACAGTGGGACAAGAGAAAGGGAAGGAAAAGCATCTCTCTTCACCAGGTTGATTTGGTCTATGTGAAGTCACTAAAGCACATCTTGGACAGGTGCAGGTGATGACCAAAGCCACAAAAAACCTTCACCAGGCATCCTAATCTCTATTATGACAGCAAAGGAAGGGGGATTGGTGGGTATGAGAAATTGGAATTCTATAATGTAGCCTATCATGATGCATTCATAAGCCTGTGTGAGATGACATATCCAAAAAAATCCCTAAAAATTACTGAGGCTATTGGAATTTATTTCAAGAATATCATACACATGGATTGATATGTGCAGATTTACTTTTCTACATAAATGTCTATTGATTTAAAATATTCCAAGTTCTCATCTCTCTAAAAAAAATAACTTTATGCTCTTTCATATGTTTAAGATATCCACATTATATGTTCTTAGATTTAAAATAATTAGTTTATAACTTCTTCCAAAAATTGGGCACTGAAAAGATGTTTTGAAGTCTACTATATTCTTCCAAATTTTGCATAGTGTTCTTTCTCTAAATTAATTATACAATATATGACTTTTAAATGGCAATACTCTTTTCAAAGTGAAAAACTTTTCAGAAAATAATAAAATTTTAAGAGAATACCTCTCAGACACTAATATTGAATATGTGTTAAATTAATAGTAACTTTATATTAAATCTACATACCACCAATATCTTATTTTAAAAGCATATGTACATATGCAAGCAAATGTATATACACATATATAACAATATATTTACATATATGTATAAATATCTCCTTATTATTCAATCACATACTAGTTCATGTCAACAAGAAATCAGTTAAGTATTTTCAAAACATATGTCATTCAACTGTGATGTGTTGAGTCTTTAGATATCATCTACCAGAAATCTGTATAGCTTCAGCAAATATACAAGACCAAAAATCTTATAAAGCCTGTTTACTGACATGTCGTTTAAAATAATCACGAGAAAATATTTTAGCAAGTAAAGTTCTTCCAAATTTTGGTCAAAAATATCACTGGCATATTCTTTGTTTTAAATTTTAGTGACACCTGTAATTAGTGAATATCTTGGATGCAAACCAAGCTCCCTGAGGGAAAAGAAGGAGCACCTGCTTCATGTTTCAGGTTTATCACTCAAAACAACAACAACAACAAACTCCTAGAGAAACAAAGTAGTATTTTCTGCTAACAATACATCTGAATATTAGCCATGCCAGAAAACAAGAGTTCAGACTAAGTCAGTGACCTGGGCCTGAGCGAGCCTGGGATGGCGAACTCTACAGGAGGAGGACTGTCAGCAATGGAGGCTGAAGCAGGTCTAGGATGGCAAACTCCACAGGAGCAGGACTGAGCCAGTGACTTGGGCCCAAGTGGGACTGGATCAGTGAACTGCACGGGAGCAGGAGCAGATCCAGACCAGGGATATTTGCAGAAGCAGGACTGGGCCAACTTGGGACAGTGACGTCTACAGGAGCAGGACTGAGCCAGCGACCTAGGTTAAAACAGACCTGAGGCAGTGAACTCCATAGGGGCAGGTATAGGGGAGTTAAAGGAGTAAGTCACAAAACAATCCCACACCAGTCTGGAATTATGATTAATAAAAGGGTTATTTATTTAAAGGGAAAAACTTACAGATCACTGTCCTAGACAATAGCCCTCTGCACAACCAGGAAAAGAATCTGGTAGCCGGAAGCGGATTCTGAAGCAAGAGAGGGAGCAAAGGGCTACCGCTGCTTTTTCAAGCCAAATAGACGATGCCCAAGTGGGCTGGTATCTTAAAGGCTATTGGCTGACAGAGCAGAAGGAGCTTCTGCAACAGGGAACAATCACTGTGGGACTGGGCTGGAGAGACCTCTGCAGGTCAAGACATGAGTCTGGAACCTACTAGGGTGCAGGTAGGAACCAGAGACCTCTGCTCACCTATAAAAAGACACAGGCTAACAGACTGGATACAAAAACAGAATTCGTCTTTCTGCTGCATACAAGAAACACACCTCAACCTCAAAGTCAGATATAGCCTCAGAGTAAAGGGTTGGGAAAAATTTTCCAATCAAATGAACCTCAGAAACAAGCTGCTGTAGCTATCCTAATATCTAACAAAACAGACTTCAAACTAAACTCAATCAAAAGAGAAAAAGAAGGACATTTCACATTAGTAACAGGAAAAATCCATCAAGAGGAAATCTCAATACTGAACATCTATGTCCCAAATACAAGGGCACCCTCATATGTAAAAGAAACACTTCTAAACCTTAAGTCATGAATTAAACCCAACATATTAATAGTGGGAAACTTCAACACTCCACTCTCACCACTGGACAGGTCAGTCAGACAAAAAATTAACAGAGAAATAAGGGAACTAAAATGTCGTGACTCAAATGGACTTAACAGACATCTAGAATATTCCATCCAAACATAAAAAATATACCTTCTTCTCAACACCTAATGAAACCTACTCAAAAACTGACCAAACTAGGTAACAAAATAAATGTCAAAAGATAAAACAAAAATTGGAATAACCCCATGTATCTTCTCAGATGACCATGGCTTAAAACTAGAATTCAATGGCAACACTAATTCCAGAAAGCCCACAAACACATGGAAATTAAACAATGCTCACCTGAAATATCAATGGGTCAAGGAAGAAATAAAGGGAGAAATTAAAGACTTCCTAAAATTCAATGAAAATGACCCACAACATACCAAAATTTATGGGACACAATGAAAGCAGTGTTAAGAGGAAAGCTCATAGCACTAAATGCATACATAAAGAAGTTGAAAAAATCCCACACTAGCAAATTAACAGAACATTTGAAAACTTTAGAAAAAAAAAAGAAGTAAACTCACCCAAGAGAATTAGATGGCAGAAAATAATCAAATTGAGAGCTGAAATTAACAAAATGGAAACAAAGAAAACAATACAAAGAATCAATTAGACAAAAAGTTGGTTCTACAAGAAAATCAAAAAAATAGACAAATCTTTACCCAAACTAACCAAAAAGGCAGAGGGAGAATATCCAAATTAACAAAATCAGAAATGAAAAGGGGGACACAACAGACACAAAAGTAATCAGAGAATCATCAGGTCATATTTTGAAAACCTGTACTCCACAAAATTGGAAAACTTAAAGGAAATGGACAACATTCTGGATAAATATCACTTACCAAAATTAAAGCAAGACCAAATTAAATAGACCTACAACTATTAAAGAAATAGAAACAGTCATCAAAAGTCTCTTAACCAAAAAAAAGCCCATGACCAGATGGTTTCAGCACAGAATTCTACAAGATTTTCAAAGAAGACCTAGAACTAATACCATACTCCTCAAATTGTTCCACAAAATAGAAACAGAAGGAATATTGCCAACCTCTTTTTATGAGACAACAATTACCCTGATACCCAAACCTTAGAAAGATATTACTAAAAAAGAATTTCTCACTCATAAACATTAATGTAAAAATACTAAAGAAAATACTGGCAAATCGAATCCAAGAACACATCAGAACCATCATCCACCATGATCAAGTCTGCTTCATCCCAGAGATGTAGGGATGGTTTGGTATATGAAAATCTGTCACCATAATCCACCATATAAACAAAATGAAAAATAAAACCACATGATCATCTCATTAGAAACCAGAAAAGCTTTTGACAAAATACAACATCCCTTCATGATAAAGGTCTTGGAGAGAGCAGGGCTAATAAGAAATATACCTAAATATAATAAAGACAATATACAGAAAGTCAACAGCCAACATCAAACTAAGTGATACTCCCAGTGATTTCACTGAAATAAGGAACAAGGTTGTCCATTCTCTCTATATCTATTCAAAATAGTACTTGTGGTCCTAGGTAGAGCATTAAAACACCAAAAGGACATCAAGGGGATACAAATCAGAAAAGAAGAAGTCAAATGCTTACTATTTTCTGATGATATGATAGTTTACATAAGCATCCCCAAAAATTCTACAAAGGAACTTCTACAACTCATAAACACTTTAAGTAATGTAGCAGGATACAAGATTAACTCAAAAAATGAGTAGCCCCCTTGTACACAGATGTTAAATGGGCTGAGAAATAAATCAGAGAAAGATCACCCTTCACAATAGCTACAATAAAATAAAATATCTTAGAGTAACTCCAAAAAGTGGAAGACTTGTATGACAAGAACTTTAAATCTCTGAAGAAAGAAATTAAAGAAAACACCGGAAAGTGGAAAGATCTCCCATACTCTTGGGTAGGCAGAAATAACATAGTAAAAATGGCAATCTTGCCAAGAGCCATCTACAGAATCAATGCAATGCCCATCAAAATCCCAGCAAAATTCTTCACAAACCTCATAGGAATGGTACTCGGCTTTATATGGACAAGCAAAAATCCCAGGATAGCCAAAATAATCCTGTACGATAAAAGAACTTCTGTGGGTATCACAATCCCTGACTCAAACTCTACTACAGAGTTACAGTACTGAATACAGCCTGGTATTGGCATAAAAACAGACAAGAGGACCAATGGAACCAAATTGAAGACCCAGATACTAATCTACACTCCTACAAACATCTGATTTTTGACAAAGAAGCAAAAAGAATCAAATGGAAAAAAGAAAGCATATTTAACAAATGGTGCTGGCATAACTGGATATTGACATTTAGAAGAATGAAAATAGACCCATATCTATCACCATGTACAAAACTCAAGTCCAAATGGATCAAAGACCTCGACATAAAGTGAGCCACACTAAACCTCATAGAAATGAAAGTGGGAAGTACACTTGAACGCATTGGCACAGGGAGCCACTTCCTAAATATAACTCCAGTAGCATAGACACTGGGAGGAACAGTTAATAAATGGGACCTCCTGAAAGTAAAAAGTTTCTGTAAAGCAAAGGACATGGTCAAGAAGACAAAACGACAGCCTACAGAATGGGAAAAGATCTTCACCAACCCCACATCAGACAGAGCTCTGCTCTCCAAAATATACAAAGAACTCAAGAAATTGGTTATCAAAAGAACAAATAACCCAATAAAAATATGGATTACAGACCTAAACAGAGAACTCTCAAAAGAGGAATCTAAGATGGCTAAAAGACACTTAAGGAAATGCTCAACATCCTTAGTCATCAGAGAAATGCAAATCAAACAACTCTGAGATTCGAAGAGGCAGGGAGGGGAGCAGAGAAAAATGTATAGTTCAATAAAATCAATAACAAAAGAAAATAAGGGTTCAACTTCTCCAAATTTTAACTAAAAGATTTTAAATTTTTCAACATACAATTCATTAATTGACAATATATTTTGCTATAGATTTCCATATACTGACTTAAGACAAAGCAACAAAAAATAAAACACACAAAGATACTACAGCTGACTAGCGAAAGTTAGCTATTTCTAAATATTTGAAAACAGCCACTATTCAAAATTTTTGTTCCAAATGTTGGTAATTAAATTGTTTCCATTCAAAGTCATTTAATTATGAAGTCCTTTAAAAGAACCCAAAGTCAGGTCTACATCCCTCACTGGGTAAATTTTCATTTGAGGAAGACTGAACTGTTTTAACTTTATGTTCTTATCCCCTTACTGCCTCATTATAGGTTGCACTATTTTCAGGAAATTTCTGAGCTTCACTACTATAAGCAGTAGACTTACAACTGAAATAACTAAGCTAGAACCTGCTTGCGCTGGAACACACAAACAAATGATCTCTTGCCTGAGTAAATACCTAGAGTTACAATGTTTCAATGTTTACTCCTCATGACTGACATAATGACCTGATGCTTGCTTCTGTTTGGGCAGAATGATTGACACTATGAGAGGAGAAAGGTGATGCTGTCCAAATGCAGGGATAACTTAACAGTATTGGATCAATCCAGACTGCCTTGCAGGCACTAAAAAGAGACATTCTTAAAGGAGAGACTTATCTCCTTCATGGCCTGTCACAATATAAATCATATTCTAAAGACAGTCACATTCTTCATTATTATACTAGCAACTCAACTGTTTTACATAGTATCTGGTCATAAAATTAAACATAGTGATATTAACATGTCTTAATTTTAGGAATACATTTGTTGAAGTTCTATGAAGGGGATTCACACTAGAAGTGAGAAAAGATTAGCCAGTATTTGTTTTTATAAGATGCTTCATCAAAAGCATGAACCTGACCTTGCAGACATGTACAGACTCATGTAATAACTGTTGATGAGTGAAACTGCAGATTTAGGAATTTAAGATGGGTTGCTCTTCAATTTATCAATTATTCTGAATTAGTTTTATTCAATGCCTGATCATCAAGTCTCATCTCATGGTCAGGCACTTCTCAACCTGTGGGTTGTGGCCCCTTTGACAAATCTCTGCCTTCAAAAATATTTACATTATGATTCATAACAGTAGCAAAATTACAGTTATTGAATAGACACAAAAAATAATTTCATGATTGGAAGTCCCACAGCATGAGGAACTGTACTAAGGGTCACAGCATTAGGAAGGTTGAGAACCACTGTTAGAGGTGATCCCTAGAACCACTTGTCACCCCAGTATCATGCTCTCATTATTATTTCTCTCAGTTACACTACAAAAATAACAAACAGGGCAAAGGTACTTACCCCAAATCCACTTGTCGGGACCTTCATCCCTCAGTGCCACATTTATTAGGGTGGTAGGTTAGCACTGACATCCCTGGGTTGCTACCTTGCTTCCATAAGTAAATTCTCATTCTTTGAAGCCCAGTAATTACCACACAATTTGTTAGGAAGTATTCCATAACTCCTGCTCTCCCGCATGTGCCTGCGTGCCTCACACTTTATCACTTTCTTCTACAAAATGAAGCAGTATGGAGTACTCAGCAGACGTAGCCAAACAGAGACAGAGACCTGATACCCTCATTTTCTCTTCATAAAATGGTACCTTGAATTCAAAAGTACTATTAATTTCACAATAGGCAATGAAACAACGCACAATATAAATATTTCACTGCCTTCCAGAACTATAGATTACTTACATGTTAAGAACTCACAAATATTATCACAAGTAACCTATTCAACAACTCTATGATGTCAGTATTTTTAATTTAAAGTTCCCAATTTACTTTGCATCATCACTCTCGCTGTTCGTTCTGAAAAACAAAAGGAGAATTTTAAATCTTAAAATGAAAGTAAATATAACAGAAAAAAACTTATTCATTTCCTTTGTTCAGGATGAAACAGTTGATTATCTCCTGCAATATTAAACTTTTGAGAATATAATAAATTAATATCACATTATCTAACATTCATAACTGTTACTGCCAGATAAGATCAATAAATATCCCCAAGGCTTGAAGGCTGATATTTGTACAACATTTCACAGTTTCTAAGGTCCTTTCCTTCTTTTCTCTCCCACAAATATCACTGTAACCTCCACGAAAACACTAATCATTTCTCTTCTTGATTCTTATGGAGAAAGCCATGCATCAAATATTATCTGGGCTCAAAACTTCTATGGTGCCCTGTTCATTGTCATATATGTCAGGACATCCTTCTACCTGTCATGACTATTAATATTAGTACATATCTTAAGAGCATGTGGCTTAATGTAATTTGTAAACAACCTCCCAAGAGCAAATGCCCATATAGCGCCCATATCTGCACTGAGGTTTAAACACAACCTCAAGATCAGACTTAGATATAAAGTGATCAGTTGGCTTTAATTAATAAACATTTACTTCTCTGGTGCAGGAGAATTGTCTGTATTCTGTCAATCATGATTTAAATAAACGCTGATTGGCAATTAGCTAGGCAGGAAGTATAGGTGGGAAAACCAGACAGGAAGTAGAGGTGAGGCAATGAGAACAGGAGTATTCTGGGAAGAAGGAAGCTCTTTCCCCACTCCTGCCCAGACCACCGAAGAAGCAGGATGTGACCTGCCCTGCTGAGAAAGGTACTGAGCCATGTGGCTAACATAAATAAGAATAATGGGTTAATATAAGCTACAAGAGCTAATAAGAAGCCTGAGCTAATGGGCCAATCAGTTTATCATTAATATAGACTCTCTGTGTAATTTTCTTTGGTACTTGCCAGCTGTGGGAACTGGGCAGGATGGAAACTCCAACTAGCAGGTTCCTTATGTTATACTTCTACTTTTTCAATAGTGTTTATCTTTTTACAAATTTTTCATTTAAATAATGAATTTCAGGGGGTTATGAGCTCTTTCTGTAATTTTCTAATAAACATGATAACTAGCTTATTTTTACAATAAATATAATATAAAATGATTAAAAGACAAACATATGTACAATAAAAATGAGAGAAATGTTCAACCTCTTTGAAAAGATGTCATTATATACCACTCAGTAACTGGCTGTTGTGGGGTCAACATCATGAACATTAAGTTGCAATTTTTTTGTATGATTGCTGGTTGGAACTGGTACAAGTCCTTATAGTCTCTACAGTGGAAAAACCAATGAAATTTAAGATGGCACAAAAATATATGATAAAATAATGGTATGTGTATATCAAAACAATATGTGCATGAGAAAGGAAACTTAAAATAAATCCCACACTAGCTCAGAATTAAGACTTGTAGAGGGTTATTTATTTAGGGGTAGACTCACAGTTCACAGTCATCTGATGGAACAGGGAATAGGAACCGAATACTGCAGCCAGAAAAGAGGCCAGATGCATACTTTACATCAGCATATATAGTATAAGAGGTCACGTCCAAGTGGACGGATAACTTAAAGGCTACTGGTGGTAGGAATTCCTACAGTACTCCCCCTTTTGTTTAAATAAGAAAGTTCTAAGCCTAATACAAAGTTATTTATCTTTTCTAAGTTAATAAGTTCAAAGCCTAATACAAAGTTATCCTATCCTAATGAGTTTAAGTCTTGTTATAAATAACTTGGCCAAGTCATGAGAGGAAAGTAACTACAACTATCTAGTTTTCAACCCCATCAAAGACCTGAGAATGGAAATAATATTACTTGAGTAAGCAGGAAGTGCAATCAAGAAACTTCCAAAATGTGCAACAAATGACAGAGACAACTGGCTACCTGGGCAATCACCCAAGTCTCAGTAGCAATGTTGAAGCAACCAATTCTGTCTAGAGTAACTGACAGATCAATTTCAGAGGCAGGAAGTTTTTCAAAACCATCTTACCCTGTCCTGGCTTTATTTGACAGTCTTTTTTCTTTTATCCTGCTTGTCCTGTTCACACATCGGGCATTTTATCAGTGGTCGATGCATGGGCAGTTCCTTGCCCAAAGGCTAGTTTTGACAAGAAGAAAACAAGTTCCAATTGGAGTGTCTTCAGTGCTCAACATTCTCTCAGGAATAGATCAGTGCTGCCAGGAACAATTATGTCTCATTTCAACAGAACCCTAACTTACTTAAATCCCATATCCTACAACTCTTTGAAGTGGTTGAAGACTACCTATCTATGCAGAATACAATCTGTATCTAAAAAACTTGATTAGTCTAAGTATAACAAACATAGATGACTATTGATCTATAATTCTTTTTTCTTTTTTATTGATTTTTTTTAGCCTTACATTTGAGCTCCCCTCCCTGCCTCTCCACTCCCCTTCATCCCTCTCCCAAGGTCCCCATGTTCCCAATTTACTCAGGAGAGCTTGTCTTTTTCTACTAACCATTTAGATTAGATCTATGTATATCTTTTTTAGGGTCCTTATTGTTGTCTAGGTTCTCTGGGATTGTGATTTGAGGGCTGATTTTCTTTGCTTTATATTTAAAAACTTATGAGTGATACATGTGATAATTGTCTTTCTTGGTCTGGCTTACCTCATTCAAAATGATGTTTTCTAGCTCCATCCATTTGCCTGTAAAATACAAGATGTCATTACTTTTTTCTGCTGTGTAGTGCTCCATTGTGAATACCAACATAACTTAAAGACTAAGATCTCATATTAGAATATTATACAATAAACAACTGTGTAACAAATGAGGACAATGACATCAAAATGTAAACAATGTATAAGTATCTTGATCAGAGGTAGAAATGCATGCTGTAATATAATAAATATATCCTAAAATTGTATCAATATACAAAATGTCTTAAGCAGATGTTAAAGCATGCATGCATGCACTACGACAAAATAACTTTGTCTAGGTGTACAAATATTGTAGATGAAAATAGCAACATATTCAATATAATTTAAGCTTGTATCAATATACAAGAATCCATACCAATGTAAATTGCATATAAATAATGGCTGACAAGTATTCACTCTATTGCTCATTATTGTTATAAGTGTGAGTAAGCTCACACTAATCTATTATCCCATCCAACTTCTCCCCTTTTTTAAGAGATCCCTGATCCTCCTTAATTTCCCCCCAATTCCCAACCCTATACCAATTATAATCAACCCCTAAATGATGTCCTTATCTCTGAGGACAAACTTTGTTGTCTTCTAGAATTACTTCCAACTGTCATGGAGGTTATGTTCTTTCTGTAGGACCCTTTGAAAGTAAAATGATGGTTAATTTCAAAGATTACTGTCTGCTATAATTGCAAATAGTCTCTGAGTGTTTGGTAAGGTTTGTCTGAGGTTCATATTTGGATTTCTGGCCAAAAGTTTGTTTTAAAAAAGTGCACCATTTCAGCTAACCAAGTTGGAACAATCTAGAGCAGCTGGTACCAAAAACAGGTCTTATAGTAGCACTATCAGCATCATGACATCATATCAACCAGGTAGAGTTATTGTGGTGAGGCCCCATCTTCTTCCTGGAAACTTCAAAGATTACTGCAGGAAAATTCATTGTTCATTGTGTAAAACTTAAACATTATTTATATAGACATATACAGACATATGTATTCAATGAAAGGTATGATAGAGACAAAAATCGGTATGAAGGAAAAAAATTTCTGAATTATTTTTTCTTTTTGTCCCTTACCAGATGGCTCTTGACATGAGACAGAAACTCTGAATTTTTCTTCAACAACATGCTTGGGTTTAGAAAAGGACAGAGCTGTTGTACAACTCCAAAGTCAGCTCTATATATTCATATATATATAATGTATATGTTTTTATCACCTGTCCTTATAAGTCATATTCCTTTTTCTTGATGTTTCTTAATTGATAGTTATTGTTCCTTGTGTCAGCATCCAAACATCCAGGGTTTCTTGAATTTTTGAATATATGCATTTTCCTGTAATGACAAGAACAGAACCCTGCCCCAACCCTTATGAGGTTTCCTTACCACCTATATGGTTGTCACCATTGTGGATGAGCTATCATTTATCTTTCTCAAGAGATTTCTCCTTTTCAAAGTGAATCTTTATTAATTTTGATAGTATCCATAATTTTTCTTCTCTTGTGGAAACAAGAGCAAAACCCCTTCCCCAACGTAGCACATCTCCTGGCTTCCATTGTGAGGTCAGCACATCTTTAAAATACACAGGCTGATTTAATTCAGAAGAATTTTCTATTATCCAATGTCTCTCTGCTGCTGTTGTCCCTTTCTCATTGGTGTTAAGAAAATTCAAGGTTAATAAAGAATTATGTAATCTATTTTGGGGAGTATTTTTCATCCCTTTCTGTTTGTTTAACATATCCTTTTTATAGTTTGATTTGCTCTTTCTACAACTGCTTGACTTGTAGTGTAGTAAGAGGAGCAGCAGGCTGTGTCCCACCGCCCAGCTAGCTTATACCCAAAATAATCGCACAGAAATTGTATTAATTAAATTACTGCCTGGCCCATTAGTTCTAGCCTCTTATTGGCTAACTCTCACATCTTGATTCAACCCATTTCTAATAATCTGTATGTCACCACGAGGTCGTGGCTTACCAGGAAAGATTCAGTGTGTCTGACCTGGCAGCTTCATGGCGGCTCTCCCTCCTGCCTCTTTCTCCTAGCATTCAATTCTCTTTTCCCAGCCTATCTAAGTCCTGTCCTATCAACAGGCCAAGGCAGTTTCTTTATTCAACCAATGAAAGCAATACAAATACAGAAGGACCTCCTACACCATTAACCCTTGTCTGTTTAAACAAAAAAGAAAGGCTTTCACTTTAACATAGTAAAATTACATATAACAAAATAGTTATCAAGTAAGAATTACAGTTACAATATTTAGATCTATTTTATCATAACAATGGAAAACTATAACTATTTATTTATTTTTTAACTCCATCAAAGACTCCAGAAGGTTATAATATTACCTAAGTAAATGAGAAATAAGCAACTTCCAAAACTCTAGAAGTGACAGAGACATCTCGCTTCCTGGACAGTCACCTAATGTTATTTTGTACCATTGGGGCATACATCTTTAGCCTACAGGCCCACAGTATCTAGCAGACATTTTCATGAAGCAGGAAAATTTAAAGACAGTTTAGTCATTTTTTTTTTTTTGTATCCTGTAGAATATCTCACAGACTCTTTCATGAAAGGAGGAACCCTGAAGGATCATCTCACCTTTAGGAAAGTTTAGCAGTCCTCTCTTTGTGGGTTTTTTGTGTCCAGTTTATGTAACAGTCCAGGCAAGAGCAGTTTCTTGCCCAAAAGGCTAACCAACTCCATAAGGAGCCTCTTTGATGTCCATCTTTCTCTTGAAGTAGATTGGTGCTGCCAGGAGCAGACATGTCTCATTGCCATGAAAAGCCCTAAGTTATTAAAACATTAAATGCCATATTCTGTAGTCTTTGAAAGATATGAAGAATGCCTATTTAACTGAAATATATCTCTATATATCTAGAAAATCTAACATAACTACAAACTATTATAGATGACTACCTATTAACTTTTTTTTAATTATACATTACATTTTTTAAAAAACTACACAATCATATTACCTTAATCAAGAGCAGAAATATACATATAACAAGACTGACCTTAAATTTATATGAACAAACCATCATACCAATGCAAATTAATTATATCTATATATCTATATCATCTCACCCTTTAAATGTAAAAGAACATTTATAAACAATATTTGGGAATATGGGCATAGTTTTTTTCTCCAAACTTTTTTTTTTGCTGAATGGGGGCGTTGTCAATTAGATCTTTCATGGTGTATCCTGTGTACTAGGTTCATCTCAGTCACCAGTTGAGTGAAGTAATTTTCTCAAGGTGATCACAGTGACCTTTCAGGAGGGCATGATCTATCATACCATATTGGTCTAGAAGCAATCCACAGGGTATCATCTTCTGTTAAAACAAAAGAAGAATCTCTTTTTTAAAGCACATCCTGAGACCCAAATTCTGAAGTCATAATATCTTTATAATATACATGGCTTAGCAGCACATACAATGAAATGTCTCTCTTCAGTTAGCTCCTTTACAGTCAAAAAATTTAAAGAAAACACAATAAAATACATAATCCAGACATTTTGTGAATTTTTTATTTTTACGTGACTTATTTTTTCTTTATGATTATTTGTACTCTGTCTCTTTAAAGACTTTACTCTTTTTAAGCATTAACTTATTTTATGACTCTCTATATTATTTTTTTCTCTCCCAAGCCTATGTATCTAATGGTATGACCCACTTAGAGGTCTTTTGCGTCTGAATCTGTCCTATTGTGAATCTGTAATTCTTTTTTGTCAAGGAGCACTTTTGCTTTGTGCTTTTAAAATGCTAAGCTCTTAAGAATTGAAACTGTGAAAATCCCAGGTCAAATACAGGTACTGCCTGCTTGCTCCACCCAGTCCAACATGGTGGAGCCGCTTGTGCCTCTGAGTCACTTGTGCCTCTGAGCCGTGCACAGATCCAGGTACACAGCAGTCCACATTGCCATCAAGCAAGCCTTAACACTTTACTCACAAAACCGCATTCAAATTCTCTGTCTCCTGCAAGAGACAGAGGTTGCTCTGGCAGAAAGCCAGCATTTTAAAACTGTCACGACTTTTTTTTACTGTTGCCACTGCTCTGGACTTTGGCTCCACCTCTCTTCAATTTTAAAATGGTGGACATACCATTTCTGCTAGCTCTGGGGCTGCCAGATAGGAGCCACAATCAGCACTTTAACTCTGAGAATGAGCTATTTATCTGCGATACAGCCAAATCTGCCAGGCAGAGCACTGCACAGCCTGGAAACATCTCTCTGTATGGCAGCAGAAATCTGCCATGCTTTCCCACCTGCCTACGCTTGATCCAGCCATCTGCCCAGGCGGGGAGCACAGAGCCATTGTCATGGTCTCAGAGTAAAAGACCAAGGCAGTTTCTTTGTTCAATACAAATACAAAAGGACCTCCTACACCACTGTAGGATTTTGTGGTATATGTGTAATATGCTTTATAGCATAATAAGCAAAAAAAAGTTTCATTTTCTTAGAGACATATGCTGGACCATTATCTGTCTTTATTTGTGCAGGTATACCTATGATGGCCATAACTTCTAATAAATGTATGATTACTAAATCAGCCTTTTCAGAGCTTAAAGCAGTTCCCCACTGAAAACCTAAATAAGTATCAATGGTGTGGTGTACATATTTTAATTTTCCACATTCTCTAAAGTGGAACACATCCATTTGCCAGATTTCATTCCTTTGAATACCCTTTGGGTTAATCTCTGCAGGTAGCAGTGTTTGGTTATAGAAAAAGCAAGTAGGACATCTCTTTATGATCTCCTTAGCTTGTTGCCATGTAATAAAAAACTCTTTCTTTAAACCTTTGCTATTGACATGGTGTTTCTTATAGAATTATGAGACCTTCACCACACTTCCAATCAATAATTAATCAATTTCTGCATTACCTTGTGCTAGAGGACCTGGCAGACCCATGCGGGATAAGATGTGTGTTATGTATATGGGACAAAACCTATTCCTGATTATATCTTGAACCTGTATGAATAATGAAGTCAAATTTGTGTCATCTGGTAGAAGTTCAGTGGTTTCAATATGCAAATCAACTCTTACTGCATATTGTCAATCACTAACTATATTAAGAGGTTCTTTAAAATCCCCTAGCACCATGAGAATAGCATATAATTCTGCCTTTTAGACAGAAATATAAGGGCTTTGTTCCACTTTACTTAAATCTTCTGATATGTAACCTGCCTTCCCTGATTTATTTGCATCAGTATAAAAGTATGGGCTCCAGTTATTGGAGCATCATGGACAATTCGGGGAGGAATCCAAGAAGTTCTCTATATAAGGATAAGTCTATTGCTTTTGGGATAATTTCTATTAATTTCTCCAAAAAAAATTAGAACAAGTTCTTTGCCATGGTTCACTGTCTTTCCATAACATTTTTATTCATCAGTAGTAAAAGGTACTTTAATCTCTGCTGGTTCTATACCTGCCATTTTATAAAGTCCCAATTTACCTTTTATAATTTATTAAGAGACTTTTTCCACATAAGTTTTAAATTTTTTACTTGGTTTGTAAAATTTTTTACTTGTGGTAGAAAAGATCCATTCTAAGATAGTAGTGTCCCTCTTCATTAAAATTACTGGAGGAGAAATTCTGGAAGGCAATATAACTAAAATACAATTAAGATTTGGATTCACCCAATCCACATGTGCCTTCTGTAATTTCTCCTCAACAATTTTCAATTCCTTTTCTGCTTTAGCTGTTAATTCTCTGGGACTATTTCAGTCTTTATCACCATCTAAGGTTTTGTTTAAATAACTAAGTTCAGGCATTATCCCAACAGCTAGTCATAAACGGGAAATGTCTCCTAACAATCTTTGAAAGTCATTGAGAGTCCACTACCAGTATCTCCTACCTTGTGTCTTTTGTGTTCTAATTTTCTGTAAACCTATTCTATAACCCAGATAATTGACAGAATCTCCTCTCTGTATTTTTTCAGGAGCAATTTGTAACCCCCATTTTGGCAAAACTTTCTTTACTTCTTCAAATGTTCTTTCTGAAGTATCTATGTTTGAATCAGATAGCAAAATGCCATCCATGTAATGGTAAATTATAGATTTAGGAAATTTTTTACATGTTATTTTCAATAGCTGACTTACAAAGTATTGACTTAGGGTGAGGCTATTGAGCATTCCCTGTGGAAAGATAGTCCATTTGTATCTCCTAGCAGACTAAGAATTAATATAAATAGGCACTGTGAAGGCAAATTTTTCTCCGTCCTTTTCTTGTAAAAGCATTGTAAAGAAACAATATTTTAAATCAATAACTATGAGAAACCATCCTTTTGGTAATAGAGAATTTCAGATTGTAGAGAACCATAGGTTGAATTACTTTATTGACAGTTCTTAGGTCACCATTCTCCATTTACCAGATTTCTTTTTACCAACAAATACAGGAGGATTCCAAGACCTCGTTGATTCTTCAAAATGGTGAGCATCTAGTTGCTCTTGTACCAGCTGTTCTAAAGCCTGCAGTTTGTCTTCTGTTAATGGCCACTGTTTAACCCAAATTGGTTTCTCAGTTAACCATTTTAAGGTAGGGCTGTTGGTACTTCTAAAGGTTTGCTAGTTGCTTTTTGTTCTTGTACAGCCCAAATGGCTGGTGACCTTTGTGTATAGTATCTTATAATATCCTTCCAAGAATTATGGTTTTCTGGGACTGCCGAAATGTTATTCTGGGTATTTCATTGCTGCTGCAGGTCAGGACCCCATAAATTCACTGCAATATTAACCACATATGGCCTTAGCTTCCCCTTTGTCCTTCTGGCCCTATGCAGTCAACACATCTTGTGCTTTGTTTCACTTGAGATAGGGTTTCAATTTAACATCTGCCTCTTGATGAGGCCAATTTGGATGCCAAGATCCTGGAGTAATGATAATCATGTCCACTCCTGAGTCAATCAAACCCATAATTACGATGCCATTTATATGCTTGGTCTTTGATCATTTATAGGAATCTGCCAGAATATATGTTTCATATTTCCTGTTGGAATTTTTCATATATCCTCCATGTTTATGCCATCATTCGGAACAGTATGGTCTTTTACAAAAGGCTATCGATTTTTAATTTTCCTGGTGAGACATGTCCTCTACAGTGACTGGGAATGACTGGACCTCTTTTGACTTGGGGGTATACAAGAGGCCCCCCAAGAAGTTTCCTGACAATATTGGGTTGCCTTGTCTGTGTTTTGTTGATCTGCTTTCATTGGTACAATGCTGGCCTTTGCCATGCCTTCTACGTACAGCTGAAGGCTGAGGCCTCCTATTCTTGCCATTCCCAGAGTAGACATTATTCCTAGGAATTCCTTGTCTACAATCTCTTCTCAGATGTCCTACTCTATCACAATTAAAACATTTGGCATTTTGATGTCTCATCATGCCTTTGAAAATTGCTTCTCCTACCCAAGATTCAGTATTATAGTCAAATGTCTCAATGTTCATTGTATGCAGGATCCATTCACTTATTGGTCCTGATCTAACCATTAAAGTCCCAAGTATCTTTTTGCATTTAAGTTGGCATTTTCAAAAGCCAAAGATTCAGTAAGTACTTCTCTAGCATCTGAGTCTGTTACTCCAATTTGTACAGCCTTAGTTAATCTTTGTAAGGAGTCACTATAGAATTCTCTCTGACCTTGTTTAACCCTGGTATATGATTCATTTTGTTTTCCTAGTTTTTGAATCCTGTCCCAAGCATTTAAGGCTGCTTTGTGGCATAGGGACAGGAGTTGTTCATCGTAAAGAGCTTGAGCCTGTAGGTCAGCATAAGTGCCCTCACCAGGAATTTGATCTTGGGAAGTCTCAAGTCCTTTTGCATTTCCCTATTGTTCTAAAATTTTATCCTCTTCCCTGAAATAACAGTTAAACATCAGTTGAGGCCCATCATCCAGGACTGCTGAAATTAGCTGAAGCTAGTCATGTGGCATTGCTTTAATGCTAGAATCCCATGTCTTTTCATCTTCCTAACAAATGTGGAATGCAAGCCATAAATTATGACAGCTTGATTAATTTCTTTTAGATCATTCATTCCTATAGGTATCCATCTACCTTCTTTGGGTCCTCTTGGGCCTTTAGAACTTGATGCTTTGTCAGAGTAGATTACAGGGTAGAAAGCTAAGACCCTGGGTGAGTCATCTCTAATAGCTACTGGCAATGTTGAATCCTGTCCTTGTACCTTCTTTCCCTGCTCATCAGCTCCAATAATTTCCTCAACCATTTCAAATCTTTTTAATACTGTCTTTTGTAAAGCCTGAATCTCCTGGTCTGTATATATTTCTAGTGATTTCATTAAGGCACTTAGCCTCTGGTCCTCATTCTGCACATGTGATTCCAAGGTCTGAAGTTTTTTCTTTAAAGATAACATCTCAATCTTGGACATTATTTGAATAGCATGCAGATTACCTTCCTGGAGAGATACTCTGCTAACTTATTATAACTTTTTAACAGATTTTGATTTTCAAACTCAACAATATGAATTCTTTGAGTTAATTTCTCAGTACCCTTTGACATGGATTCAATTTTGTCTGTCAAATTAATGTAACCCCTTTCAATAGTATTATTTTTTCAGGTAACTTTCGAGTTTTCATGGTATTAATCCTGTCAGCTAGCTCTTCATTATTAGTCTGTAAAGACTATATCATTTCTAAAAGTACCTCATTCTTGGCTCTGTTATCAAACCATTTTCTTAATGATATAATATGAAGAAAATACTGAGTCCCAATATCCAATAAATGGATGTATCACAATAACCATATAAACCTTGCAGAATACAATCCATAGTATTAGCAAAAAAGTTACTAAAAGGTTCGATGTAAATGTTGTCGGCCATTATATAACTTTAAAGTTTATAGATTTATCAATAACCTGTTATGAAATCTGGTAAGTTGTTTCAGGTGCAATAATCTTTCTTGTCCAGCAGGTGTCATGGTTGCAGGGTTGTGACTAGCCGAGCAACCTGGTGCCATGAACAGTCCTGAACCACTTAGGTTTTCCACTTTGATGCTGTTTAAATCCTGAGAAATATGCTTTGCTTGACAAATTAAGAGCAAGTAAATCAATTCCGTACACAGAGCAAGAAGCCCAGAACTCACAGGCAGGGAGCACAAACTGGAAGCTGTGCAAGTCGTCTTGTGGCAGGGAACCATGCCAGGGAACACGAAAGTGGGGGCATGCATGCACTTGGGAAATTTCCAAGTTGCCACACACAGTTAGCTCTGCTGTGGTAAGGATTCTACAAAAAAAACACTTAAGTAAAACCAAGCCAAGTGGGTGGAGATGGGAGTCTTTCTGGGCTAGTCCACCCAGTAGGTATGGAGTCTGGATCCACATGGGCGCCAGATGAAGAAGGATGCTTAAAAGAAATCCCACACTACCTCAGAATTGAGTATAATAGAGGGTTATTTATTTAGGGGTAGACTCAAGATCACAATCCTCTGCTGGAACGGGGACCAGCAACCAAATCATGCAGCCAGAAAAGAGGCTGTATGCATGCTTTACATCTGCATATACAGTATAAGAGGCCATGCCCAAGTGGGTAGGAAACTTAAAGGCTACTGGCAGTAGGAATTCCTACAGCTTGTACATTCATGACAATATTTGTGATCACCTGGACATGCAAACAATTCCCTATTAAACTATAGCAAAGGTATACTGTGGTATGTAGATTGCCTTAAAATAGCAATGATCTTCAGCTGTATGCAGCATTGTAAATGGATGTCACAAAGACAGTACACACACAAACATACACACTTGCATGTGCACATATAATTCTGTGTATATAAAACTGAGAATTGGGCATTTTAATCTTGATCTTTGAAGTTAGTATCATGATGATCCCACCCTGGCCCCCAAGTTTAACCCAGGCTTCTAACCTGGGGCTACTCTTTCCTTATTGGACAACTTAATTACATGGCTGTGTTTTCTGAAGGAGGCAGTGAGATGGCCCGGGTCTGAGTTAGGAATCAGGGAAGACTGTGGTAATGTTCTTTTTCTAGAAGTAGTTATCCAGATTCAATAAATGTTTTCATTTTGCTGCCATCCTTTTAGCTGTATGTATACTGTGCATATTCTTGTAATATTGAATGAAAGTTAAAAATTGAAACATAAAAATAAAAATTGATATTTTGTTTCATAATGAAAGTATCATGAGGTGGTTGGAAAACAAAATCCAAAACCATTAAATCACTGCTTTGTAAAAGTAACATTAGAGGTGAAAACATTTTTATGTTCATTTCTCATTCCCATCCACTTCCGATAACAGGTAACAAGTGGTTGCATATTCTCTATAATTTCTTTCCTAGATTTTTAAAAAATAACTTGCAGCGATTAAGACCATGATAGTTTATATGAAACTGGCTGGAAAAAGAATATACATTTTGTATACATTGTACCAAATATCCAGGCTTTTTAATCTTTTCCAGCCATTATGGATACATGTCACTACATATAAACTCATATATCATTATAGAATGTTGTTAAATCTTTTTGACTAACATATGCACAGGTCTCCCAGAGAGAACTGTTACAGCCCTTGGTGTCTGACTATTTGAAGATTATTTCTTCCAGTTTACTTGCTGTAAAGTGAAATTCTAAATAAAATAATGCATGTATATTTCATTCCTCTAAATTTTATCCATTTTAGGATTGCAGGTTTCTGGGACCTGCTTCCCCTCACCCATTCTGTTCTCTTCAGGGTGATCTTATATGTGCTGTAATCCACCAGCTGAGCCCCTCCTCCTAGACCCCACCTCCATTTCCTTGAGACTCAGCCTCATGGAATAGACCCAGCAGTCTCTTAATTTGTCTCTTCGGCCCCTTTCAGTTACTCATTCCAGTCCATCTACACTGCTATTTTAACACACACACACACACACACACACACACACACACCTGATGACATTGCATACGTTTTTCTGTAATTTTCTGTTTTCTTCTCCTTTGGCTGTATAAATCCTAACATCAACAACATAAAATATACTAACTCTTTATTTAGATTTCAGCACAAAAGTGATACTTTGTGCAAGTATGCCGCATATGTTTGATTGGGGACAACACTGAATGAAAGTTTTGAAGACAAAAGAAAGTGATGTGTACATTAAACAACCTAGAGGTTTGGGATGATATGGAGAAAATGTGTGCTGAAGAGTTAATTACATTGTTACAAACAATACACGTATATGTATTACTAAATGACTCCCTAGATTCACAGGATATTTGTAAACATTTCATACACAAACTCTTTAGAGAATACCCATAATGGAGTAAGTTGAGAAACAAGTGTATTCCATGTTGGTTGTTTTTTCCTTGACTATCACCATACTGAGGCAAGGGACCAATTTTCAACTAATGAAGTCTCTCTTACTGCAATTTTCCTTTTCCCTATAGTATCCATTATCCTTTGCCCAGATAATCTTTCATACAATAATGTGATCAAAAATGCTCTCCTTCAGTGATACATCTCAAAAACAAGGTAAAGTGCACATTTCACTTTGTTCAGAATTATACAGCCTTAAGTCCACACTGCAGCTGCCCTGAGCCAGGGGCTCCCTGGAACCTGAATAACTTCACTCTCCCAGAACCTTGCATCTTGTCAGTTATGACCTAGCAACCTCCAACCTCCTCAATAAGAATATAGACTTAGAAAAGTGTGCACTCTGAAAAAAAACATCTATTTATTTCATGAATTGGAATAATTTACTTCTCTATAAATTCTTGCATATAAACTCATCATGAATATACTATGATTTGTTAATGAATGTATCTTTAGTATCTAAATGATAAAGCATTTTCGCTGTCAAAATTACATTAGTGAATATCTGTCTATAGCTGTTATAGTTTATATATATGTATAAAGTGATATTTTATATCATTGTTTTGAACTGTGAAATGCAAATACAATTGCAGTCCTCATTGTGGTACTTACTTTGCATGGAAGTATACATAAGTTACTTCCATCTTGTTATATTTATGTGCTCATGCAAATTAGCTTGTAATTTTATTGTTATTCTGAACTTTAACACATAAGTATAAATCTCATATTTCTAGAGTTATATCAATTTTAGGTTTGACATGCAAGATACCAAAACCCCAGGAAATTTTGCATGAATTGGAGTTATAATGGTATTTAGCAATAGAAGACAATGTATTTTATAATAGACATGCACTGCTTAACAAAAGCATTCCTGATAAGCTTTCTGCCAGAACTAAAGTGAACATAGTAAATAATGTGCCTGCTTTAGAAAAGCATTGATAAAAAAAAGTCTCATGACTGATGATAAATTTGAGCTGGCTTCCTATATAACAAATTGTTCAGCTACACAATGACTTTCCAAAAGAACACATTTGCATCATCTTCAAGTTCACTGCTAGACAGACACTAAATAATAATCAGGTCATAAAGCCAGAAGAACGCATTTTAGATTGCCATGCAATTTTCACAGAAAATTTGGAGAATTACAGGAGAGGGTGAGCCTTAGTGATCCTTCTTAGATGATAATAGAAATAATTAGGAAGACTTCAAACAGTCTATCTCTGTAGAAGTTTAGTGTCCTAAATGTGAGAGAGCAAGAACATTGAAAGTTTTTTAATAGCTTTGGTGAACAGCTCTCATCAGGCAAGTTTTACCCTCTGACACAAATTGGGTCTTTGCTGATGAAAATTGGAGCTACCGTCTCAGACAAATGTTCAGCGTCTCACGTGCTCTTCACCTGCTTGAACAAACTCAGTTAGAAAATAATAATGTACCTGCCGTGAATTGCTTGGGTTTTAAGATTTTTTTTTCACTTAGAAGAAAATTGGAAGTCTTTTAAAACTTATCAAAAAAGAAAGAAAATTTCAACTCTCTGTATGAACTTTATAACTTTTCCATAAGTCATTTAGAGTCATGACAGAATTTTAATTATATTAGAAAAGCTGAGCAATCAGAGATACCATGGAAGAGTTCTGAGACCTATCGTTATACCTGCAATTAAGTTTTAGTATATCTTTAGGATATTTTCAGCTATTAATTTCAATTTTATCATCCAACCCCTAGACTGAAACTGAGCAGCATGTGAAGGACCAAGACGTTTTAATTGATGAGGTGAAACCCCCAGTTTCAGAATGTGGTTATCTCTTGATGCTGTGTTTTTTTTTTAACACAATGTCAACTTTTAAAATATACTCTTTGTTTTTAAATGAGACAAAAATAAACTCAAATAAACTAGCAGTATTTGCTCTAACATAAACTCAAATGTAGAAATCTCTTTAAGAGCATTGAAGAATCTGGAATATAGCCAGTTGTTAAGGGACCAGTTCTGCTTAAAGTTGCTTTCAGGTAACCTGTTGAGATGACGTTTTGGGGAGTGTCTGCTAGCATTCATGGTTCACTTCACATATCATGCGCTCAGCTCATGAGCACACATTTATTCAAAGGCTTTAGAGAAATCTTCATTCAAACGAGCCTATGCTAGAGGCTGGATTGCTGCACCTTAAACCCTCCAGGGAGCCAGAAGTCTCAGAATGTTAAAGTTGACATTAAGTCTGAAAAGAAAAATGTAGAAACACTTTTCCATTGTCAATTACAGGGCACAGCAACTTTGTGAAAACAGTTTATGAGCTCTCCAGAAGGCTCTTATTGAATACAACTAGGTCAAGAATTGTATCTTTTTTTCTGAAAAAGATGAATTTTTAGTTCATGAACATATATATTCTTTATATCTGAAAATGAATATAATAGCTTGGCCCTTTTAATGCTCTCAGAATGTAAATGTGTGACATTTTAATATCCTTTGTTTATTTTGGTTTTCAGACATCAGCTAATTCAGATATAATAAGTAAATTATGGATCTTGTGGATCACAGATAACAGTAGAACCATAGAAAGCTCATTGTATTAATCAATGGTGCATGGAAATATAAACATGTATGTAAGTATATTAAGAGACAAAATTGGTTTCTCTCATATTCTCAACATAAATTAAGCAGTTTTCATTTTGTATTGATGGTGACTAATGATTCTTATGAAAATCAAATGACAGTAATTTAAGTTTTGCATGTTATTTTAACAAGTGTAGCAGGATTTTACAGTGACGCATCATCATTTTGCTTCTTAATAGGCTCTGTGTGTGGCCTTTTTGCTAGCCTTCATATATTACAAAGATTTAGGGAGCCTGTGATGTGCTGCCAGATTAAAGTTGGTATACTTAACTATCTGAAGGGAAATGAACAGCATTCAAAAACAAACAATTCATAAATTGTTTTTGAGAATAAGTGACTTGGGAAATCTTTATTATTGCACTTTCCTCCTCAAAATCTACATGGGTGTAAGATTTTCTTTTAACCCAAATTTAAAGGTTATTAATGTGTTGTAAACCAGTCTCAAACATTCTATTGCTGCAAAATACATTGAGAACACATAAAAGGACATTATCCCTTTTCCTCTGAGTTAGAACCTCTTGAACACAGAAAGTATAGATAGGAAATGCAAAAGTACATGGAGCTTCTTGAAGCAAAAATAAAAAGAAATCACCTCCTAGGATTGTTTTGAATATAAACTACTTTTCTTCACAGATCTGAAATTTCACTACTGGTGTGTATATTTTGAGAAAACCAGAGGAATCATGTCCAGGATGTTACTATTAAGGTAGTTTGGCAGTGTACATTTATTATTACAACTATTGTTGCCCAAGATGGGCCTCTCCAGTTGTGAGCAATTCTAAGAAAATAAAGTTTTGTTTTTTAATATATTCTAAACATAAATTATGATTTCTGGGCTTTGCACTTTCTTACTGGTTTGGGGTAATATTGATTGATTTACTAGCCACTCTGAACTCCTGTTACTTGACTATAGGAATCGTGCTATACAGGACATGACTGTACTCAAGTGCTTTGTTTGGTTTTGAATTCATCTACTTTCTCGATTTAAATAACTTTTCTGTTATGACAAATTTATATCATACTCATTTGCCAGGGCCTCTTTATATTTCTTTTCCTAATATACATAAGTAAATATTGGCAAACTAATATTTTTCACTCTGATCATTTTCTCCATCACAGGAACATTTCATATTTAAATCTTCTATATTTTTGACACCATAGATGCTACCATCTGCCCAACCGATGTTAGATGCACTGCTCCACTGTGCTTGTCTTTGTTCCCAGTTTTGCCTTCTAGCTAATAGCCTCCCCTATTGTTTATGCCTTCAAAATTCTTCCTTAAAATGAAGGGAGATTTGCTTTTTTATTATTCTGTTCTGATTATTCTTTATTATAGCATGAGTAGCTTGACTGTGCCTCCTTTCTAGTTAAGATGCTATACACACTTGACATGGAAGTAGACAGGGAGCTGTGAGAACAGAGGAAGAGGTCTAAAGAAAGAACAGGTAACAAAAAAGATAAACAAGGTAAGAGAATCACTGAATTATGAAAGCAGAATTGGGCTTCAGGTGGTGGAAGCAGACAAGCAAGAGAAAGAGGATGGGAAGAGAATCACAGAAGACAAATTTGAATGACTTATAATAATATCCGGGTGCAGAAGTTACAATGAAGCCATTTCTTGGTATTTAACCAAAAATTAAATTGTAAAATTTTAAAAATAAATGTCCATAGATATTTGGTGTATTATTTTGTTCCATTTATTACAAGATTATTTTGGCCCTTTCTTGACTCTAGAGCAAAGAATTTTTAGACCAGTCTTATAATCATGAAAGATACTGGAAATGAAAATATTTTTCCTTAAGAATTCAAAAGGATTTAAATATAAAAATGTTTAAACACGTTTTTACGAAATTTCTGCCAAAACTAGCAACAGAATTAAGTGCAAACATCAGAATATTTGGAATATTTATAAATTTTATATCATACATGTTTTCCTTTGAAACATTTGTATCCATCCATGTTCAAAAACAGCTTGGGGAAAACAGGCATGTCTTAGGAGTAAAATTCAATTAAGATATATGAAAGCCACACCAAAACAGTTTAGTGTTAAAGTAAAAAGGATGGATTTATGGTATTGTCTCTGGTGTCTCTCTGAATATGCATATCACAAGAGAAAAATTGTAGTGGGAAAATGACTTAAGTTAGTTGTTCATTCTTAGCAGAGAAGTGGAAACGTGGACTCTGAAGTTCTTTTCCAGTTCCAACATCCTAAATTAAATTTTTACAATTAAATCTCATAATTCATACTCACTCTTTAAAATTTTACTTCTCACAGTATTGAAGACTCAACACATCAACTGTCAAAGGGAAAAGACAGACATGGAAACAGTGAAGTATGTGTCAAACTAACTGTGCAGGGCTCCTGTAGTTCACACAGTAGACGGTTCCAATTTTCCCGTGTTTTCTTCTCTCTTCTCTAATACTCCAAGCTCTGGCAATTCTTCAAAGTGTCACAGAGGCATGGAATGCAGCCACTTGTTCCGGAGCCTGTAACTTTGAAGCTGCAGAACTTTCTGTCCCATAAAAATGTGAAGACAATCCTTGTTTTTGTTTCTGTTTGATGTTCTTGGTTTTCTGTTTGTTCCTTTGTTTCAAGCTCAGAGATACCAATGCTGAAGGAAGTGCAGAGAGGATTAACTAAATGCTCTGATTTCTGGCCAGAGACCAAAGAAGGAACTCAAGCTAGACAGGGTAGAAATGGAAGAACCTGGGAAAACAGTTCTGTGTGGTTTTGGCAGGGACTTGGGCACATAAATCATTGAGACAGGAGAAATTGCTCAGAAATACATCCGCTCAACTGATTGTTTCAGAAAAGGACAATAATTCACCATTGAAATGATAGCCATTGAGCAAAAGTGTTGATAAAATTAGGCATCATAGGTCAAAAATTATCTGAACCTGAACATCATACTTCCTGTAAAAACAGACTCAAATATATCATAAATGTAAATGTGAAATGCAAAACTTAAACCTTCAGGATACCACAAGGAAAATGTTACTGTTACCGTGAAGAGACTGCATTTTTAGTCATAATGTTGAAAGCTCAGTCCTCATGGGTGTTCATACTGAAAACACTGAAGACATGACCGCACAGTAACATGGACCCAGATGTTCAGAACTGCTTCATGTATAACAGCCCCAAACTGGAAACAAGCCTTACACCCTTCAAATCTCAAATGACTAAACAAAGTATGATGCGGTACAAATAAATGAGCTATCAATTCACTAAAGAATGTAGGTGATTTCAAAGTGGTTTTTGCTGAATAGAAAAAAAGTACATGTCAAAAGGTTGCATTATAGGAGCTTGGGAATGGTCCAGCACTTAAAGGTGCTTGCTATGCAAACAGGGGCATCTGAGTTTGAATCTCAAGAAACTATATAGAAATTGGGTGTATAAAGTAAACTTCTGTATTCCCAGTGCCCATATGGAGAGGTGGGAAATGCAGACAAGAGAAACACTGGTATCTCAACGTCCAGCTAGCTAGGCATTGCAAGAGAACACAACAAAGAGTGCTTTTCTCAAATAAGGTATAAGAAAAGAACATTGAGGATTCTGTGACCTCTACACATACGCATTTATCTTCACACACACAAGAGTGTGTGCGCAGAAGCACACACAGTCCTCATGTCTCCTCTACTTCCACAATATGCTTGAGGGGTAACATCATAGTGAAGGAAATCTCCAAAATAAGGAGCTGCAAATGTGCCCTTAGGATGAGTGCATGGTTCCAATGAGCATTTCTCTATAAACGGCATAATTTTGTAATTTTGTATCACATGATGTGGGATGATAGATCTTTATAGCTTATCATAATACAACTTTGAAGGTATTTACATTCTTAACAAAAATGAAAAATAAAAATATGTGTGTAAAGGTTGTTGAAATATGAATAACACTAGAAAACTGTTTAAAATTATTGCCCACATTTACATTTTCAGATAGAGTCATATGCTGTGACAATCATTACCAGCTTCCAATTTGAGACCAGAATGACCGTAACTCTTTTTTAAAAAAATCTATCCAAAGTAGCATATTCCAAAATAGAACATACAGTTAGAACAAAAACAAATCCTAAATGCTTAGGAATAATTCACAGCCTCACCGTGAATGAAAAAAAAACCTTAAATATCTTGAATAACAAGTTAGTACTTTCATTTTTATATTTATCTAACAGTATGGAAGCTGAGGCAAATTTGTATTTAATAATATAAAAATGCGCAAGAAAACAAAGTAACTTAAAATTAAAACCCCAGCTAAATGTCATACTAACATACAGAATAGCAAGCATTCTCATATCAATTTTATTTTTTCTCAAGTGTAGTACTTAAAATTAACATATATTCTTTAAAACTAAAGAATAATTTAGTGAGTTCTTTATATTTTCTGAAAGAAGCTCATAGTATGGGTTTTATGGTTCTAAGAAATATCATCAAATTTAGGGGGGAGTCCTTTATCCCTATAATTCTAACTCATTATGTATGCCTTCATTTATATGGATTTCCAAAGGGAGATAGCAAGAAACATTTTGGTTTTGTTTTCAGTTCCACGGAAATAACTGTCTGTAAATTTTTCTAAAATTAACTCCTTTTTATTTTTAGACAATCTGAACAATTGAGTGATTTGGGACATCAAATGCTAACCTTTGATCTTTCTATATGCACCACATGCTTCAAATATGATGGATTGCTTGTTTAGTCCAATTATGCTTCCAATGCCACAGGGATCCTCAAAAACCCTAACATTTGCAGGAAGTGACCTTCACCGCTCTCCATCATGCAACAGCTGTCAAAGATGTCTCTTGACTGAGCTCCACCATACAGAGGTATGGTTTATACAGCAAACTCTCCCTTACTCCACTAGGACAATTGAAGGGCTTTCCTTTCTGGAAGACTTACTTCAGCACTGACAAAAATCTCAGGTGACAACAGCAAAGATAAATGCTGTGGATTAGAATGTGAGATTTATAGCTTGCCCTTGTCTTGCAGCAGCAGAGATACGTAGAATCCTACAAATGCTAAATTTTTGTCATGTTAGGAACAAAGATTGGAATTAAGTCCAGAAATCATTTCAGCTGTCAGTGACTTTGCATGAGAGTGAAAGTTGCACATGGACATGATCTACCTTAAAAATGTGATGGATCAGCCTGTGCCTCTATAAGTTGGCAACTACTGGGGAATCTGAGTGGGATTAAGTTAATAATAAAAAATAATGAGAAAAACAATGAGAAATGTAAGAGAAAGGACATTCACTGATTTTTTTGTCAACATACATGCCATGTGTCATTAGACCAAACCACTCCATTTTTAATCCAGACTTAAAAGATAACATATGTAAATGCGTCACCTCCATGTGTCATGCTTCTTGTTTCTTTTTTGTTTTGTTTGCTTGTTTTGATTTTGTTTGTTTTAAAGAAAGAGAGAACATAAAGTTGGGTGGGTAGGAAGGAGGGATCTCAGAGGAATTGAGGGAAGGGAAGAAAATAATTAAATATATTGTGTGAAAAAAATCTTTATTTCCTCATTAAAAAAAAAACCTCTCTCAGCAGATGGGGGTTTCCTGGATGGCCAGTTACAGTCATTATCAAGTAATTGAAAGGCACAGCATGCATAACTGACACAGGTATTCTTTACCAAGTTCTATAAGTCTTCTCCCTCACAGGATGATCCCAAAAATGTTCTTTTTTTTTCTTTTCTTTTTTTTCTTCAAAATTTTATTTTTATTTTTTATTTTGGTTTATAAATAATACCATTCAAAATTTCCACCTCCTCCCCTCCTCCCTCTTCCCTCCCACTCCCTCACTCACCCTTCGCCCTCCCTCTCCAGTCCTAAGAGAGAGAAGGGTACCTTGCCCTGTGGGAAGTCCAAGGCCCTCCCCACTCCATCCAGGCCTAGGAAGGTGTGCATCCAAACAGACTAGGATCCCAAAAGGCCAGTACATGCAACAGAAACAAATCCCAGTGCCTTGGCTTCTCAGTCAACCCCCATTGTCAGCCACATTCAGAGAGTCCGGTTTGATCACATGCTCATTAAGTCCCAGTCCAGCTGGCCTTGGTGAGCTCTCCTTAAGATCAGTCACACCATCTCAGTAGGTGGACGAAACCCTGACGTTCCTGACTTCCTTGTTCATATTCTCCCTCTTTCTGCTCTTCAACCGGACCTTGGGAGCTCAGTCCAGTGCTCCAATGTGGGTCTCTGTCTCTATCTCCATCCATCACTGGATGAAGGTTCTATGGTGATATTCAAGATTTTCATCAGTGTGGCTATGGGATAAGGCCAGTTCAGGCACCCTCTCCTCTACTTCCCAAGGATCTAGCTGGGGACATCCCATTGGACACCTGGGAGCCCCTCTAGAGTCAAGTCTCTTGCCAACTCTAAAATGGCTCCCTTAATTAAGATATCTTCTTCCCTGCTCCTATATCTGCCCTTCCTCCATCTCAACCATCTCACTCCCCCAAGCTCTCCCCAATCCTCCCCTTCTTCCTTCTCTCTCCCCATCTCCCCTTCTCCCCACCCCACCCCCACCCCACCCTTACCCCAATGCTCCCAACTTTTTCCCAGTGATCTTGTCTGCTTCCAATTTCCAGGAGGATCTATATATGCTTTTCTTTGGGTTCACCTTATTATTTAGCTTCTCTAGGATCACGAACTATAGGCTCAATGTCCTTTGTTTATGGCTAGAATCCACTAATGAGAGAGTACATACAATTTTCATCTTTTTGGGTCTGGGTTAACTCAGTATAGTGTTTTCTATTGCTATCCATTTGCCAAAATGTTCTTGATAGCATCACTGTACAGGAGAGAAGGATCATGGGAGGTCCCTCCTCTAGACTGATTGACACAAGTGCAGGCAATTGAGATGGTGGATCCATGCAGTGTCCACTCTTTTGAGCTATGGAATTTAGTGCCTGAAACTCATCTTTGAAGGCTGATCTTTATGGGGCAGGGGCTTGAGTATCAGTCTCAGTACCCCCTCAGGGCTCAGAATTAAATGTCTATGGCAGGCAACAATATGAGGGTAAAAAAATTAACTCAAGTACATTACCTCTGCATCTTCTTTATTTTTCATGCAAGTGGAAAAAAATGAAGCAAAGGGACATGGAGGAGAGGAAGAATAAGAAAAATAGGAAGGGGGAGAATAAGGAGAAGAAAAAAGGAGAGTAAAAGGAAGAAATAGAAATAGCCGAAGAGGAGAATAAGAGTAATGGCTGATCTCCACAAGGTTTCTAGTTTTTACAGAGAGAGTTGGAAAATTCCACAGGCAAGGACAATGATAATTTGCATATCAAAATCACAAAATGGGGCAAGTGGAACTTGACAAAGTGTTACTATGGAATAAATGACCCAAACCCAGGGAAGAGCTACCATTCAAGGGGAAGTCCCTGAAATTCCAAACCATTAGATAAAGTTACTAAACATCCCTGAATCCTAAAATCACCCATTCTCCTTATCTAATCTCTTTGATGATAACCAACTTTGGGGTCACCCAGATTTGTTTGTTAGCAAAGGTGGGGAATACTGCCTTCCTCTTCAGCTCCTGTCTTCTAGAAATTTCTATGCAGTCTGCTAGAAGGTGATTTTGTGAGGCTGACTCTATGTAAATTTGACTGTTAGAACAAAGAGTGAATGCCATTGCTCCAAGGCATCTTGGTGTAGGGGGAATGGAGCAAGATCATTCCACTGCCTGTGCAGAGGTTACACTGCTGAGGTATTCTGGGAATGATTCTCATTTTGAAGGGAAAAATCATGGCTTCACAAGGATTTTACAGATATGACAGTAACTTTTCCAAAAGACAAATGTAGCCTGAGTGTTCTTCTTTTCCGTCTTTCTCCCAAAGAGGCAGCTCTGTCTCGCTCCCTTCTCCCCACTTCTACCCTTTCACCCATCTCTCTATTTCTCTCTCTCTCTCTTTCTTTCTCTCCCTGACTCTCTCTCTGCTCTTCTCCCTTCTACCCTTCCCCCTTTCCCCTCCATAACCCACTAAATAAATATCCAACCTCACTCTGCATGGTGTGCCTATCTGTCTGTCTCTCACCTGCCGCATGGCTTCCTGCCCATGACCAGCATTTCTGCCACTGTGCCCTTCAAGGAACCGCAGCATTTTATTTTTTACCATTACATTTGTTGCAATCTATAAGATGCACAGAAATATGTTTAGCTGTAGGAACACTCTTCAGCAGTAAAGTTTCTTTCTTAATTCACATTTAGGATGTGAAACACATTTTTTTAAAAAGTGTGAGAACACTGAACAACACAACAATGCTTGGTCTTCATAAAACTAGTGTTTGTGAACAAGCCAGCATGCTCAGATGCCATCCAAAGATAACAGAGTAAGTCATAGTTCAAGCTAATTAAATCACAAAGCAATGCTGGGTCTTGAGCTAATAGACTTAAAAGCATTTTCTTCAGTTTCATATTGTACATGGCTAAATACTAATTGAGGGCACTGCTTTCTCTTGTAAAGAAAATTCTTTATCATCACTGCCTAAATGTATTAAATAAGATTCTTCCAGAGATATATAAACACAATGCATTTTATATGCTCTTCAAATTACTTGCAACTGAAAATGACTTTGTCCAAGAAACAGAAAGTATTTGCATTATCATTGAAAAGAAATGTGAGCTTCATTAAAGAATAATGGCTTTTCTTAAGAAAAAATGGACAATATAAGTTGTTATTCTTGGACTACTCATTGAATAAAAATCAATGTTCAATAATAATTATTCCATTACAGAATCTGAAAACATCTAGAAAAAGTTCAAGGACGAGATTCTTTTCTAGATGATATGAGGATTTACCCTTGGTGAGACATTTGCTTAAATGGAAACAGTCCGAAATATGTAGAAGCTTTTTCTGCAGGAACAATCCTCCTGATCAGAGTTAGTTGAACTGTGTATTAATTATAAACTCCAGATATAACAATTTAAAAACCATACATAGCATTGATGGAAATATTAAAAGCAAGGAATAATATTTTAAAATAAGAAACCTTTGGTATATAAAACAAGCTTAGAAATCAACTTTTGAAAAAGTCTTATTTTAATGTATTTACTATGAATTAGCATGTAAGGCCTATGTAAGTGAATCATGCAAAATATGATTTTTGGAAATTGGTAGTCATCGTAAGATGAACAATTGGAGAAAATTTAGTTCATATTATTTGTCTTTCTTTTCTACTGTGACCAAGGGAAGAAGAATTGGAGATGAGTGTTTGTCCCTGCATTGAGATGGTGCCAAGCTAACAAATACTAAACGTATGTTTCTGTACTGAGTGAAACATTGAAATGAGAGAAATGTTTCCATTGCTGGCCCCAAATTATATTATGAGAGAACAGAAGGGTGGCAAAATGTATTTTCTATATGCAGCTAGACAAAACAGTTGATGTAAGCAAACAATATCTGGACTAACAAGCCTGCAAACACCAGTATATGGCAGGTATGTAAATATTTTCCAGAAACTATGATTAATAGTGTCTTCTCATAATCCAGTACAGCTTGCACCACAGAATGCTTTCAGACATCATTTTATTTGGTTCATCGTGCCTACAAAATGTTTCCTGCAGTAGCTTCACTTTACTAAAAAAGGTTTTTTTCCTTATGTGACAGACTGTGCAATGAGAATGTGTGTTCTCATCATACACGAATCTTTTCATAATCTTCAAGTTGTTAAGAAAAGAATTAATAAATTTATGTGACTTAATAGAATAGGCTGAACAATCACAGCCATTTTGTTTAAGACTTCTAAGTAAAAGAGTAATAAAAGATCTTTTCTATATGTAATAGTATTTAGGTTAATAGTCCTTGTCCATTTTCTATTGCTCTCATAAAAATTACTATAAACTTGGTGGTCTGAGTTAACAAAAATGTAGTATGGTACAGTTATGTAAGTTAAAGCACAAGAAGCATCTCCTATGCTATAGTAAGTTAGGCTGAGTTCCTTCACAAGGCTCCAGGAATGTAACCGGTTCTCTACATTTTAAAGCTCTACAGGCAACCAGCATTCCTGAGATTTTGACCCCTCCATTTTCTTAGTAAGCAATGTTATATTTCTCTAACAATTTATCTTTTTTAAATTTTACTATTGTAAAAAAGAAAACAAACTGTCTTTTTCCAGTTTATATACCAATCACACACCCTCTCCTCCTCCCATTCCCTGAACTTTGCCCCCCTACCAACCCCCCATCAACTTAGCAGAGAGGGTAAGGTACATTGCTTTGCTTTGCGGAAGATCCAAGGCCCTCCCTACTATACCTAGGCTGAGCAAGGTATCCATCCAAAGAAAAAGGGTTCCCAAAAAGCCATGCAACTTTCGCCCACATTCAGAGTGTCTAGTTTGGTCCTTTGCTTGTTCCCTCCCTGTCTGGCTGGAGTTGGAGAGCTCCCATTAGCTCAGGCAAACTGTTTCAGTGGGTGTCCCCATCATGGTCTTGACCTATTTGCTCATATTCTTACTACTCCCAATCTTCAACTGGACTTTGGGAGCTCAGTTCAGTGCTCTGATGCGGGTCTCTGCCTCTGTTTCCATCAGTTGCTGGATGAAGGTTCTATGGTGACATTAAGATATTCATCAATCTGACTACAGGACAAACAAGGCCAGTTCGGACACCCTCTCCACTATTGCTTAGGCTCTTAGCTGGGGTCATCCTTGTGGATTCCTGGGAATTTCTCTAGTGCCAGGTTTCTTGCTATTCCCATAATAGCTCCCTCAATTAAAATATCTCCTTCCTTGCTCTCATCTCTGTCCTTCCTCTATCTCAACTATCCTGTTGCCTCAAGTTCTCCTGTACAACCCACTCTGGAAATCTGTATGACAGTTTCTCAGATATTTGGGAAACAATCTACCCAGCAATACAACTCTTGAGCATATACCCAAACGATACTCAATCATACTACAAGGACATTTGTTCAACTATGTTCATAGCAGCATTATTTGTCATAGCCAGAACATGGAAACAACCTAGATGCCCCTCAATGGAAGAATGGATAAAGAACATGTGGTACATTTATACAATGGAGTATTACTAAGATGTTAAAAAAATGGCATCATGAAATTTGCATGCAAATGGATGGAACTAGAAAAAAACATCCTGAGTGAGGTAACCCAGACCAAGATAGATGAGCATGGTATGTACTCACTCATAAGTGGATACTAGCTATAAAGCAAAGGCTAATGAGCCTATAGTCCATGACCCTAGAGAAGCTTAGTAACAAGGAGAACCCTAAGAAAAACATTTATAGATCTACCTGCAAAGGGGAAATAAACAAGATCATCTGATGAAATTGGGAGTATAGTGGTGGGAAGGGAGAAGGGTGGACAGAAGGGAAACAATTCTTAGATAGTTACTATCCTGTCTCTGTATTTTGTTCCCTTATTTTCACTTGCATGATTAAATAAGCCTTTAAGTTTAAGAAGATTTATAATTACCAACTGTTTTAATAATTTATTGAATCTATTCTTTGACAATTTCATACATGTATAGAGAATGTTCCAGTTACTGTAAGTCGCTCACCTCTATCTCCCTCTTAATCCTATTATTCCTGGAATTATTCACTGTACCCTGGTGCATATACCAGTCAGTGCAAAACAGAAAACAATGACTTCTAGTTCATCAGGCAGGGTTGGGTGAGCTGCATTTGTTTAATTTCTTTTTAAAAACAGAACAATTGAGAATGACTGAATTTTTATTGTCCCAATTCATATCAAAACAGATTCTAGATTCATTCATTTGGTCAATAGGATTCTTGCTCCTCACTTTGGCTGAAGAATGGATAAGGAAAATGTGGTACATTTAAACAATAGAGTACTACATGGCAGAGAAAAGTAACGACATCTTGAACTTTGCAGGCAAGGGAATGGAACTATAAAACATCTTTTTGAGTGAGGTAACCCAGACTCAAAAAGACAATTATCATATGTACTCACACATAAGTGGTTTTTAAACATAAAGCAAGAAAACCAGCCCACAAATCACAATCCCAGAGAACCTAGACAACAATGAGGACACTAAGAGAGACATTCATAGATCTAATCTACATGGGTAGTAGAAAAAGAAAAGATCTCCTGAGTAAATTGGGAGCATGTGGACCTTGAAGGAGGGTTGAATGGGAGGGGAGAGGCGGGGGGGAGCAGAGAAAAATGTAAAGTTCAATAAAAATCAATACAAAAAGAAAAAAAATCATGTAATTTCAGTACATCATTGACAACCTGTCTCTGATAAAAAGAATACTAAAGGCATCATGGATAAAGAGAAAGGGATCTGATAATGTGAGGAAACTGATCATATTGAAGGGCTATGGTGTTGTATGCAATCACATGTATTTATAAGGTGTATGTGGGTGGGGTTAATCCCAGAAAAGTAGAGTAAGATTTAGAGTCATTGTTTTTCTTTTAGAGAAAGCAGTGTAGTGTGTGTAATGATGCCAATACAATGTTATCTGTGGTACTTTAAAGAAAATCAATTTCCAAACGTTGCCAATAAAAACATCCCAACTGTCATCAAAAAGATGCAGGTTGATAACAAAAAGTCATCATCTGGGCAGGAGCTATGGTTTGTGTTTGACAAGTTTTGGGGGTCCAGATGTTTATAGCTCAGAAGTACAGAGAACAGACTTACAGTTCCTCCAGAAAAAAACACCAAGGGCACTATCAGGTATAAGTTCAACATCTACAAAGCTGTCATCATCTCTGACCATAAGTAGACAGGATAGAGTCCCCACTTCCATAGAGCATGGGGAAAATTTAGCGTTATGTTGCCTACCACTAACTCAAAGGGATTCTCCACCTGAGGCTTAGTAATTTCTTTGGAATAATCAGTTTTCCTGACTTCCACGCAATGCCCTTCTTCAACTCATTTTGCAGATGTACTGAAATGACATGAGTGTCTCGTACCTCACCTCTATGTCCACAAGATTAGCCATCCTAAGCCTGTTCTACTGAACTTAACCTTCCTTCCTTCCTTCCTTCCCTGATGCATCCTCACCTGGATGTGCAACAGTGACCCATCTCCTGCCTCTCTTATCATCATCGCCAAGCAGATGAAGAACAATGTGAGCAATCATGCATTTTCTGGAGTGGCTGACATCATGGGTGAGCACAGGCAGTATGGGAACAAGGGTAATGTGCATATGTCTCTCATGAGCCTGCTGTCTTTATGGCGGATGACAACAAGATCCCGCAGGGCTGAAAAGGTTACACCTGCTGAGCCATGCGAATGATGTTGACCTGGGTCCAGCAGCCAATTGTCACAAAACACCAACCAGACCTGAATCTATCAATTATTGGTGAGACAGGAAAGGAGTTCCTGACCCTGACTGCTGTTCTTCCACACTCAGTAATGCTAATTTTTACGTGTTTATAAAGGAGTGGTTTACTGTTTAAAAGTACCCATCACCTCACTCCTAGTAGGAAGGTCTCTAATAAAGCAAACAGCAAGCTTGGCTAGCATTGTGCATTAGGAGAAGCAGTCAGAGATTGTGTGTTATTCCACATTGAGCTTGAAGTCATAGATATCCTCAGCACAATGGAGGCATCAGGACTGTTAGCTTTGAGGCCAGAGAGACTGAAACATGTAGCATACACTTAAACACTGCTTTGCAAAACAGCATGGATTTCTAACTCTAGCTTACAATGTAAGGAAGCAGGGAGGTAAGCCTGGCATCTCTAAAGCAACTTTGTGTTCATGTCCTTTACTGGGAGTCATATCCCTGCTTGACTCTGCATAAACGTCTTAGCCACTCCAAGAATGTCTGTCTACCTAACTTAGCTTGTTCCTCTTCAAGGTAAAAGGCACAAAGGTAAGATTCTTTCTCCTAAACCTGCAGTCACCAGGAATTGCAGGGACACTAAACTGTCATCCCAAGACAGACCACCCCTCCATTATGTTTATTTTACTTTCTGTTCTGAATTTCCCTCTTTTAAGTCTAACATTCATATCAAAAGCATAAAGATGAACTTGGGGGTCACTGAACCCCTTTATCTTTATCTGTTTCACAGTTAATTCCATTTCTCTACTTTTCACCATACCTTGTCTACTTAATTATTGTCCTGGGTCAGGTGGGTTGATTAATTAGCCTGGGGCAGGGAGGGGGGTGTTAAAAGCTCTAGTAACAAAATTATCACTTAATTAAAACTCTAAGACAATGTCCTTGTGAAGTTCAGATGCGCTCGGGAGTAAAGACAATTTAATTTCTCTATTAACTAGAAACAACAGCAAATCTCTGTCTACAATAGCCCTGAGAAGTTGATAGCATTTATCCTTGTAGTGTAGCATGATGGCCTGCTTGTTGGGGTTTCTGTCCCGCCCGGTACCCCACAGCCAGCAAGCCCCAAAGAAAAATCACACAGAGAGTCTGCATTAGGTTATAAACTGATTGACCCATTAGCTCAGGTTTCATATTAGCTCTTATAACATATATTAACCCATTATCCCTATCTATGTTACCCACGTGGCTCAGTACCTTTCTCAGCCGGGCAGGTCACATCCTGCTTCTTCGGTGGTCCAGGCAGGAGTGCCGAGAGAGCTTCCTGCTTCCCAGAATTCTCCTATTCTCCATGCTCCGCCTCTACTTCCTGTCTGGTTGTCCCACCATCCTGGCTAATGGCCAATCAGCGTTTATTTAAAACATGATTGACAGAATACAGACAATTCTCCTGCTACAATTACCATTGTAGTGACAATGTAATTCAGGCTAAGAAAGTCTAAGTTGTGTTCACTTGGTTGGTTGAATTTCTTTACAGGGAAAGAAATTTATAAAAGAGGTAGTTAAGTCAGAGTGTTTATCCTACAGTCTTAAATATAGTTTTTCTACAGATAAAACATCAGATAAGCAAGGACAGAGACAAAGAGCTAACAAAGCTGTTAGAAATAATTATTCTTTCCTTTTATGCAAAATAAGCATTTTAAATATATACATATATATACAAACTAAGTTGGCTTATTATAACACTCTTTACATATATAGCACATATCTTGCTCATATTCACTTCTATTTTCCCTTCTCTTGTACCTTCTGCACTCTCTCTAGTCTGGTCTCTACCTTTTCAAATAGTTGCTTTCTTCTATATCTATCTATCTATCTATCTATCTATCTATCTATCTATCTACTTATCTATCTATCTATCTCTATTTATCTTCTATTGATCAATCCATAATTCATCATATATATAATATATAGATATCATATAAATGTGTATATATGATATAGATAGATAGATAGTAGATATTCATTTATCTACCTGATATCTATCACCTGCATTCTATTTTCTTAAATTGGGTTCTGTATTTCTATATGAGAGAAGACATTCCACATTATTTTTTCTGAGTATAATTTTTCGTGCAGCATGATAGTCTCCAATTCCTTTAAATTTCCTGAAACTAGTAACCACATGCAATTTGGCTACATGTTAGGTTTTCATTTCTGTTAGTACAAAGCCAAAATAAATACAGTGAAGACATAATAGAGAAGGAGGTAATACCTGAAGCAGAGAAGGAAACCACTGCAGTCGTTTCCAAAGCAGTGCCCTCCTCAAACAAAAGACAATTGGGAATTTTATGCAGTGAAGCTATACATGTCAGCACAGTGTTAGTCCCTGCCTGAGCATGCTCCACTAAAGGGTACATCACTTAAAACAATAAACAGGGATGCTTCTGTGCATACTCAGCTTGTACCAAGTTTCAGTCGAAAAGCAAAGGGCACCTAGGAGTGCCTTAACACGGGAATCTGCCCCTGGATGTGCCTGTCTTGCTTAGTGGTCATCATCATTATATAAATCCATTCTTGATTACTGAATCAAATCTCATTATCTATGTACATTTTCTTTATTCTCTCCTTTGTTGACAGATATCAAGGTTGGTCCCAAACTTTAGATACTGTTAATTTCCCAGGTATCTGGATATGTAGATACATCATGACTTTTCCTTGAAGTATATAGTTTAGGCATAGTTTAACATCATATTTTTAAAAATTATATTAAGGATCATTCATATTGATTTCCATAGAGGCCAGACTAATTTATCTTCCAAGAAGCAATGTATATTTTCTTTCCCCAATACTACATCCTTCTCTATATATGATGTTTTTTCTCCTGGTGATAGCCCTTCTAACGGAAAGAAGATGAATCCTCAATAGAATTTTAATTTGTGTTTCCCTATTTATCAAGAGGTAAGGATGCTGAGTGCTTTTCCATATATTCATTGTACATTTTTGCTTCCTGTTTTACAAAGTATTTGTTATTGCATGGCACACTATGTCACACTACAGCTTCCATGATGAGATTCCCCCCCCCCCGCCTTTTTCTTTTTTTTTCTCTTAAATCTTATTGGCAAGGGGGCTGAAAGGGCAAATGACAGATATGCAGGGAGTGGGGTAGAGATGTATGATGTGAAAGACATAAGAAATAAATAAAAAGAAAGTTCAAAAAATCTCAAACAAAAATTTCATTTGCCCATTAATTTATATTTTGTTTTTAATTTTAATTTTAATGAGTTGTTCTCATTTTTGATGTACAGTTAATAAGATTTTCCCCAATTGATAAGTCATGTCTTCGCTCTTGATCATTAATTATTTCACTTGCTACACAAAGTTATTTTAAGTTCTTTCCTTTATTAAAAAAAAGGTTTCAAGAATTTAGCATGAATTAGAACCCCTGTGTTCTCTTGGTGGGAATGTAAAAAGATGAAATGGCTAGGGAAAACAGTGTCATGGAGCTCAAAAATATTAAGTGCAAAGTTCCCCATGCTTGACCTGATTCTGGAAAGAGATAGTCAAAAATACTGCAGAAAGAGTCTCAAAGAGTATCTTGACACACATGTTCTTATCAAAGCAATTCAAAATATCCAAAATGTGAAGCCAGCCCAAATGCCCTCAGTGAACAATATATGGCATGCACATGCATTTTTTTTTTAGTTTGATCAGGAAAAGAAAGTTTCCTGTACCATAATGTAGCTGCAGCTTGAAATCACCGTGTTAAATGCTGTAACTCAGTTGTTTAACAGGCTGTGCAGCTGCAATGATAAAAAGTACCTAGCACAGTGAAATTCGTAGATAAAGTAAGTTGGTAGTTACCAGGGCACGAGAAGAGTGGGATGAAGGGATT